>BDSI01000109.1:0-144319 GCA_003117195.1 Eudorina sp. 2006-703-Eu-15 | reverse complement strand
CAGTGTCGGCCCGGCAGATATGTAACGATTCACACACACACACACACAGACTCAGTTATCTTTACACACAGACACACAAACTGTCGGGCGCCACTCGGCCCCTCGCAAGTCACGCACACCTGTTCTGCCTGCTTAATTAACACACGAGGACACGGCGTGCGTTTCTTTGGAGGAGAGGCCCGCCCACAGGGACTCACACCACAATGCGCCAACCTGACCCGCGCCAAGCCGCTCCGTAACCAACCAACCAACCAACCTAACTAACTTACCCATCGCTCCGACCCGGTCCCGCGGATCTTCCCGCTGATGTCCTGCACCTCCCCCTCCCCCCCCGCCCCTCTCCCCACCACCCCCTCCCCCCCCGCCCCTCTCCCCACCCCCCCTCCCCCCTCGCCCCTCTCCCCACCCCCCCCTCCCCACCCCGGCCCCCTCCCCACCTCCCCCTCCCCCCCCGCCCCTCTCCCCACCCCCACCCCCTCCCCACCCCGCCAGGATGTGGTGGAAACCACGCTGGCCCTGGACAACTTCCGGCGGGCGTGTGACAGCGGCCGGGGGCGGTGTTCCTGTCCGTGGCGAGGGGCAAGGCGAGCGGCGGGGGGGGGACGGGCAGATGGGGAGATGGGGAGGGTGGGCTGGGGGCCGGCGCGGATGGGGTTGGGGTGGTGGTGGCGGGGTTGGTGGTGGGTAGGCTAGGCTGGGGGAGTGACTGGAGAGGTGGGCGTTGATCGGAGGGGAGGGGCGCGTTGTTTCGCTGTCCAGGCCTTCCGATTGGCCATGAGGGGAAGGAAGGGGGGCGGGAGAGGGGGGGGAGGGCGTTTTGCGCGTGCGAGTATTCGGTGCATGGCGTGGGGGGCTGCTGCCCGCGCTGCCCGGCCGTCGGAGGTCGGAGGTCGGCCCTTGCAGCGGTGCGGTGCGTCACCCCTTCCCAAGCCCGTTCCGGCCTTTGCTCTGACCGGGCATCGCAATTCGTCGTTGCCTCCCAACTTCCCCAGCCCCGCAACCCCCAGCCCCAACCCCGCCAACCCCAACCCCAACCTCAACCCACTCCCGCCACCCCCACCCCCAACCCCAACCCCCCAACCCCAACCCCACACAACTCCAACCCCACCACCCACTCCTGCCCGACCTCTTCCCCTCCGCGCCCGCGGTCAGGTGGCGGAGGGCATCGACTTCGACCGCCACTACGGCCGCGCCGTGGTCATGTTCGGGGTGCCGTACCAATACACGCTCTCGCGCATCCTGCGCGCCCGCCTCGAGTACCTGCGGGAGACGTTCCAGATCAAGGAGGCGGACTACCTGGCCTTCGATGCCGTACGGCAGGCGGCGCAGTGCGTGGGGCGCGTCATCCGGAGCAAGGCGGACTACGGTGGGGCTCCAGGAGGGGGGCGTGACTGGGGCGGGGGGTTTGTCGGGGTCAGTCGGCCGCAGCCTCTTACCGTGTACCTCGCGAACTGCGTTATGGGCTGCTGGGGCAGAGGGGCAGTCGTGTGATTGCATGCGGGCATTCTCCGGGCTTAGCCGTGCTCCTTCCGTGCCACGCACTCCTGCTCTGCTCTGCCTACGAACACGCAAACACAGACTCAGTACCTGGGCTCTGTTGGTCCGGTTCTTCTTTCGGTTCTTTTTTCGATTCTTTTTCTGGTTCTTTTTCCGGTTCCTACACCCACTCGCGTAACGTGCAGGCATGATGATCTTCGCGGACAAGCGCTACCAGCGCCACGACAAGCGCGACAAGCTGCCTCAGTGGATCACCCGCCACCTCAAGGAGGCGCACATGAACCTGTCCACAGATATGATGGTACGGCAGCGCATTCCGCGCGGTTGTACGACATAGTACGGCACTGCGTACGGCTACCGTCACCCCTTTCTTACTCTTTCCGGCTCCACCCTGCGGGTCCGATGTCCTCCCGGAGTTTGCTTGGCGGAGGGCGCATGTTACCGTACATCGATGTTACCGTACATTCAGACGGGGGTGCTGCTCAATGGGATGGTTTGAATTGTTTCGAGCGCGCCCGATATATCTGTCAGGTTAAGATGTTAGCGAAACCGACTTTTGGAGGTGTCCTTTCAACCTCCGTTCACTCGAGGCGGGCCCCCCCCCGCTTCGCTCTTCCACACACCCCGGACCCCCCCCCCATCCCTTTGGCAGCAGCGCAGTTTGAGGAACGTTTACCAATTTCCTGTACCCCCTCATCCCTCACTCCCTCTCTCCACACACGACCCGATGTGTCCGTCCTACCCAATCGCATCCCCGATCGACTCGGTGTACGACACCATCATATACGACACCATGTACGGCACGGCATCACTGGGTGGCGGCCGCAGGTGCACGTGGCCCGCGAGTTCCTGCGCACCATGGCGCAGCCGTACGACCGAGGGGCGGTGGGCAAGAGCCTGCTGAGCGAAGCGGCGCTGGCGGCGCTGGAGGCCGCGGGCGGGCTGGAGGGGGCGGGTGCCGTAGTGGCGTGAAGGGGGCGGGAGGGGCAGCCCGCCCGTCCGCTCAGCTTATAGGGTGGCGTTAGGTGCGCGGCGGTGACCCTCCACACCTCCCACCCCCCCACTTGTGGTGTCGCCAGATTCGGACACACAACGCCGGCCCCTCCCGGCCCTATGATAAAGGCGTGTGAGGGAAGCTCTCCCTTCGTCAATAAAGGCAGCGAAACCGCGAGAAATCACCGATTGCGTCACCCGAATTTCACCACAGCTCTCCCTCCTCGCCCTCTCCCCGCCAGCGGGTTGGTGCCTGGTGGCACAGTTTTGATCTTAAGAGCGTTGGGGGGAGCGGGAGCGGGGAGGGGGTGAGGGGCGGGGAGGTACCGGCCGTACGATCCTGACACGAACCTCGGTATCATGCCCCTGTACGACCGCGATGCGGTACATCAACTGTCTGTGCCAATCGGGGATGGCAGCGCGGAGAGGGTTTGACGGGAGGTCCCGGGCATCTCGGCGGGACGTGGCAGGGGTAGGCGGCAGCGTATGTTGTAAGCATACATCCTCCCGGAAGCTCGTAACAGACGGAGCAGGACTGGGGGAGTTGCACAGTTGGCATTGTCTCGTCAGCGCGTGGGGCTGGGGTTGGGGCTGGGGCTGGGGCTGGGGGTGTAAGCTGTAAGGCGGACGGCGTCGCCGTATCGGCCCGCTTGCTCGCTTGCCTGCTTGCTTGTGAACCGGGCCACATGGAGGGAGGAAGGGAGTGAGAGCGAGAGCGCGCGGAAGGGAAGTGTCGATTTGGGTTCACGACGCCCATCCCCCGCGTTTCGGGCCGCGTCAGACCCAGCGATGTTGAGATGTGGATCTTGGTGTGTGGGCGGAGGGCTCATAGAGGGGAGCGGGCAGCGGAACCACTGGGAGGGAGCACAATGGCCGGAGGTGGCTCACGGGTGGCGAAAAGGGAACGGGAGGGAAGATGCGCGGGAGGGAAGATGCGCAGGAGGAGCGGAGATGTGCTGGTGCAGGCGTCATCTGGTCCCGCGCCGCCAGTCACGACACGATGACTGCTACTGCGGTTGCCGGTCCGTGTTGTTCCCGTAGGTTAGGTTTTGATAAAGAGAACGGGAGCAGGAACAGGTTCAGGTGTTTCCCGGACTCCGTAGCTCTAGCAATAGGTACCCCAGGCCCTGTTGACGTACATACGTGATTCGGGCAGGCAGGGCATCACCTAGGGCAGCTAGTGCCGAATGTGGAGGTGGAGACTTGGCTGCGTGACCGTTGCGTGACGCAGAAGATGATGTGGGCACGAGAGATGGTTGTCTCCGAGCTGTAAGCATTGGCTCTATGACGGAAGTTGCGCGGCACAACCACGGTGCAACTACGGGGCACATTCCAGAGTCCCGCCATCCGCAGCGAGCCAACCGATTGTAACGGACACAGTTGCGGTTACACGTGACAATGACGGTTGGACGAGCAGGTAGGTTTTTGCAGGACACCGCGCAGATGTACTCAGGATCCCGTCTGCCAGTTTTGGAACTGCAGGAGTCCGCTTTCCTTCGTTGGTTTTGCCAGTCCGCGCCGCCAGCCCACTGCAGCCGCCAAGAAATTAAAAATGGCCGACGCTGAGGCGAAAAAGGAAATCATCAAGGAGTCAATTCGTGGCGTTCCAGACTTTCCGAAGCCGGGTATTCTCTTCTGGGATGTCACCACCATCATGCTCAATCCCCAGGCATTCAAGTACACAATCGATCTTTTCGTTGAGCATTACAAGGACAAGAAGATTGATGTTGTGGCAGGTATGCACTATTTACTCGCGGCATTTGCGTTCGGCCGCAAGCGACTGACTTTGCCGTGCACGATGGTGCCCCTGGCGCAGGGTTCGAGGCACGCGGGTTAATTTTTGGCGCGCCCCTGGCGCTTGAGTTGGGCGCAGCCTTCGTACCCCTTCGGAAGCCGGGCAAGCTACCAGGTGGGCGTGCCAGCGAGTTTCTTTGGCTGTGTTGCCGGTTGCGAAGAGGCCGTGAGGAATGGGGTTGGCGGTGCGCGCGCTGCTGTCGACGTCCCGTATGATGTTGAGCCCCCTTCAAATCGCTTGACCTCCCCTCAGGTGAAAAGATTTCGGAGGAATACAAGACGGAGTACAGCACGGACAAGATTGAGATGCACACGGGTTCCATCAAGCCCGGGCAGCGGGTGGTCCTGGTGAGCAACTAGGAAAACAAACGAGGCCACAGTGGTATAGGTAACGGATTCCACACACAGCAGGCGCCACCAAGCGCCTCAACGCCCAGCTGACAACGGGATGGCGAGCTGGCCCGGGTCATGCTCCAACCATTTATCGAGTTATGGGGACAACCGTTTATCGACCGACCCACATCCCACACTGGAGCACTGACCGCTCTACACATGTCCGTCATACGCTAAACTCGCCAAGGGGGCTTCCGAGAAGTTCCAAGCACAGCCCACACGCAATTTCAGTAGTAATAACGCAATAACGATACATACATGAAGGCACGGGCGCACCGCCCGCCCGTATGCTCAGTGCCACCGCTCCACTACTCCTCCTGAGTCGTGACCGTACCTTCTAACCTTACCTCCTGGCCAAGCGCTGCAACACTGCTTAGTGCCTCGCCATGCCAGCTGCGACACTGTCACAGAGCACGCATACGGGGGCACTTCAACCCGGCTGCAGTTTACGCGTCAACCCACGTCTCGTCCCCCCTGCTTGTACGACAGGTCGACGACCTCATCGCCACGGGCGGCACGCTGGCGGCGGGCATCAAGCTCGTCAGTAAGTGGGCCGACAGTACGGGGGGAGTCGTCGTGTGCGGGGGTTACCGCGGCGACAGGGGGCGTGAGGGGCGCCCAATCACGTCCTGTCCTCCACCGTCCCCGCCAAACGATGGATGCGTATGCCGGCATGCCGGTCGATCAGTCCGGTGACTGAGCACGCATGGGACCCACGGTGCGGCAGAGCAAACGGCACACACCCCCCTGTTATGGGTGGCGGTTATGGGTGGGCTTCTCATTAAACACCCCCCTGTTCTGCCCCGCCTACGAAACACACACGCACACCCCAAGCTGCCGCTTTATGCGCTCATGTCAGTTCGCTGCGCACCAGTCTCCCAAGATGTCTTAGCCGCGGCGGCACAAAGCACGGACAGGGACGTGGATAGCGGCATGGATGCTGCTTCTCCGACCGTCACCAGGTGGCATCCGTCGTCATCCGCACCGATGCACATCACGTCAATAGCGTTGGAGACACGCCATAAGACACTGCGGATGTTCTCACCCCCGCCCGCCATACACAAGGCAGACAGCTCACTTCGCTCATGCACACAACGGACATTGACATGTCGCAAACATTTGCAAACGGCCAGCGATCCACTCAGCGGAAAGGGCCCTTCGCGCCACGCGCCGTTGCCCCAACCGCGAGGGTGAGAGTCCAACAGCGACGAGCCCGTCGCGACGGCCACAGCACAGCCCCACTGCGTCTCGACCCCGCACTTCACTCAATTCGTTCAGCCGACCACAGGGCGGCAGTTCGGAGCGCCGCATGCGAGGTCGCGGGGATGGCATCGCGAGGCCCTTTGGGGTCTCCGCCCTTTAGAGTCTCGGCCCTTTGGGGTCTCCGCTTACATCGCCGTGCGGCCGCTCGACAGCTGCCGGGTCATGCCTGCCCGTGCGTTGACACCCTGCCCGTGGAATGACATCGCTGACACCCCGCCCGTGGAATGACATCGCTGACACCACCCCGCCCGTGCAATACCCGCTGCTCGTGGAACCCCCTCGAAGAGAAAGCCGGCGGGGAAGTGGTGGAGGCGGCGTGCGTCATCGAGCTGCCGTTCCTCAAGGGCCGCGAGAAGATCCCCGACACGCCGCTGTTCGTCCTCGTCGAGAAGGAAGGGCTGTGATGAGCCCCCCATGAGAACTGGCGTCCATCATCCTAGACGGCCCAACCGCCGGCCCATCAGCTGGCCAATAGGGCCGTTGATGGCTACCGGTCAACGGCCACTGCCATGCCCCAGGAAGCGGACGTGAACCCGGATTGGGACTGCGTGGCAGTGTGGGAAATTTTGTCGCAATGCGACTATTCTTGCGCGGCTGTAGTGAGCCACGGTGATTCATTGGCGTATGGGTTGCAGGGAGGATGATGCGTAGGTATAATGCCCGGGAGCTGCGCTGGCTGCAGCCGGACGGTTGGCAGTTATTGAAGTTTGTACGGACTCGCGCGCTTCAACGCGTTCGACATGGCCTCCACAAAGTCCGCCTTCGAGAGCTGGGCTGCGCTTGCGATGCCCACCTCCGAGAGGTCAGCGGACGGTCCGAGGATGACCTGCAGCGCCCGATTGGCCTGCTCTGCCGTGACCACTCCTCGCTTTGTAATATCGAACATGCCGAACATCGTTTCGAGGTCCTGGTCCGTGATGAGAGAAGACGTCCCTGTCACTTTAGCATTCTCCAGGTATTTGACAATGTACTCGCGCGGGTTCTCCGGTTTGTAGAAGAGCAGCTCCGCTGTAATAGCCTGAATATAAAGACAGGAATGCTGTAAGTGATTGCTAAAGGAAACAGCACGCCAGGCAGGCGCGTTCCAAACGCCATCGCGTACTACTTGCCTCGAATAGTTGAGGTATCTTATTTGTTTCTAAATACGCCTCCACTTTCGCCCTTGGGTCCTCCATTATATCACAATGGTTTAAAGTCCTTCGTATGTTCGGACACTTCCTAAAGTCGCAACAACATCAGTCAAGCGACGCTGTTACCTAGAAGGGACCGGAATAATTTCTTCAAAACAAATATCATACATGTAGCTATGGGGCAATCAAAACGTCGACGTAGCTGTCGTACAATCCCCTGGAACCAGTCGGCCACGAGCGAGCTGCACTCCTCCACTCCAACCTCGAAACTAACACCATACCACAGCAGGTAGAAATGATAATTGACAACATAAAAGCGGGTTTCGGCAGCTTTTGCGCACTGGAGCCCTGCCCGCGTCACCCAAAGGGTGCCTCCTGCGTCCTCAAGTACCATCACGTCTCCCCCTGCGGCCATGTTCCTCCGTCAATACCTGCGTGGCCTTCTATTCGTTAGCTGTCGAAACTCCTGATTACCCACGTTCATAGTGAATTGGAGAAGCCATAGCCGTCAGCAATCCCAGCGCGCGCGGACCACATTTCAGACGGCTACCGATTACCCAGTCCTCCAACAGGAACACCACCCACATCGAGGCTGTGGTTTCCAAGGCCCCCCTTCCGCATCGTCATTCCCTGCTTCCTGCTTTGAAAGCCAAACACGGTATCACGACTCAGTCCTCCTGGCAAGGTAGAAGAGAGCAGTGCGTCGCACATCTCTGCGCAAGTACCGTCCTACCATCCCCACCCAGCCCACGGCACTCTACATGACACGTCAACGGAGTCCTCATCCCATTCTGATGCTAAGCCTGCAACCGCTTGAGCTTGGAAGGCAAGGTACGATGCCGTCGTCCTTCCATTACCCCAGTCCCCGCGGCACCTCTCAGTGTCTCCATTCGCTTAGGAACCGCAAACACACGCCAGTCGCCCCCTCCTAGGCATCATGCTCCTATGCGCTCGCCTCCACCGATCTCCGGAGCGCCTCGGAGATCATAAGGCCCTCATGTCCGCCGCCCTCGTGTCGCTCCCGGAGGCCTTTCCGTCGGGCGGCCAACAGCATCTTGAGATGCAGCTGCTGCTGGCGCTCCAAGGCCACCGACACGCCCACGCCGTGTGCTGCAAGAGCCTCCGTCTTCAGACCCAGATTCAGCGTGATCTTGCGGACTGCTTCGTCGATCACGGACGCGGCGGGGGGTTCGGCAGGTTTACCTGCCTTCGACGGCGGATCCCCGGATGATGATGATGTGGCCGCTTCAGCTGCATCCGCTGACAGATGTGCCCGGGTGAAGCCAGGCAAAGTCGCCGCCGTCGCCGCGAGGCAGCGCGCTGCGACGCAGCAAGGACAAGGCAGTACGGGAGGTGGCGGAGGTCGCTGTCATTTCATGGAACGGGCCCAATACATCTGATACATGGCACATCGCACAGAGCCCCTGCGCTCCCGGACCGCAAGCACCGACCTTGAGTAAGGGTACACCGAAAACTCGCCCTGAGTGCCATTTGCATATGTATGAAATTTATAATTTCAATTACAGTTTGTACGAGCTCTTGTGGTATGCTGCTCTCGCGCTTTGTGTCGAGATGTCTGGCCCTGAAGTCCGGGTTGAGTCTGGAAAAATCAGCGTACCTTATAAACATACACCAAGACATCAATGCCACAATGGAATTACCAGCGGCAAACAAGTTAGGTTACCATCGCATGCATAACTGGATTTCATTACGACTATTTGAAAGGCCGAGCATGGAGTTCGCCTGACGACATGACTGGAGAATGGGGCTGTTTACCTTGGTTAATCTGCACAGCTTGGGCTCACATGTATAAGGCATGCCTGTGACAGCCACTCAACCCTGGTCTCGGCCATGGCTATGCTGAAACAAAACGAAGAAACCAGCATGCTGTTAAGCCAGTTGAGCTTATGTTGATGCCCCACAGACAGGCTTCCAGCTCTCTTACTTGACCCATGACGGACGCCTCGGCCGCGGTCGTCGAGCAGCGGGTCGTCAGCGTCTTCAACTCAGACGATGACCTGACCAACTTCCTTGCAGGTAAATGCACACGCAACATTTATACAAAAACAAATCGGCCATCACGGCCGTGAGGATGTTTTTTGCCAGACCCAGGGACCCCACGCATTTCCTGTTCCTACAGGGCTGCGCGCCAAGTACGCCAGCTTATACCCAAAGGTTCCTGACACCGACATCTCCCAAGATGCCCATGGTAAGACACCATAGCGCAAGCCCCCTGCGCTGCGCAATCCTGTCCTTAGGCCGCGATTCACCCTTGCGACGCAAGTCCTTCGTGTCCCCCGGCGTTGTCCTCACCTCGGCCCCCGGACCCTTACGGCGCGGCACCGTTCAGGCCCCGCACCAGCCGCCGGCGCGCCAGACGCCAGATCGGCCAGCGATCCTTTCAGCGCCACCACAACCGCTGCTGCTGCAGCAGCAGCAGACAGCGCGCCGCCCTTCCTGGCGGCCACCTCGCAGTCCTTCGAGCTCAAGATGTCGCAACTGCGCTCCAGCCTGCAGTCCCTGCAGCACATCCTGCCGCCACGCACCAGCACCACCGCCAACCTGCTGGACAGCTTCATGGCGGTCTCCAGCGACCGTACCGTCCCGGGTGTCGCAGCGGCGGGCATTGCAGTGGCGGGAATTGCAGCGGCAGGCGTTGCAGAGGCGGGAGTCACAGCGGCGAGTGCCGCCGTCCCGGGTTCGGCGGTGGGCGTGCTGTCCTTGGTCAACGCGGCCGCCGAGGCCGGTCAACAGCGCAGCGACGCCCCGGCTCTAGCAGCAACGCACGCCGGTGCAGCGGAGTTGACGTGGGGCGACGTCCCTATTGCTGCGACCCAGATGGGCAGCGGCACCGCACCTCACGATGCTGACAGTGTCAGGGTGTCAGCCTGGGCCTCGGCGTCGGGTCCCTCCCAGGCGGATAACCTCGGGTCCGTGAACGCCTTGACAACAACGGCTGGCGCATGTTCCCCGCACCTCGGGTACTACCCAGCCGGGGGACCAGCGGCAGCACCCCATCTCCGACCGGACGCGCTCATATCCGGTCAGCCCTCTGCATCATACCCTGCATCTGCTGCTGTTACTGCTGTCGCTGCCGCAACTGCGGCAGCAGCAGCAGCATCCTATGAGGCGGCTGCGGCGCGCGTTTCGGAGCCGGGTGGCGGTGACCCAGATGGCACTGCCCCTGATGCCGTCTTCACGGAGCTGGCCGCGGGGTACAGCCGCCGCGCGCTGCAGCCGGACTCCAGCGAAGTGTCCACGTCATCGTTTGACGGTGGCGGCGGTGGCGGGCGAGCGGACGGGCCAGGGGCGCCCGTGGTGGCGGCGGCGGCCGTGCTGCAGCCGGCGGGGCTGGGCGGCGGCTTCGTGGATGACGGCCGCGGGGCTACCGCCGCTGACGGGGGCGCGTTCGGCGTTGGTGGCGGTGGTGGGGTAGACGCCACTACAAGCGTTTCGCTGGAGGACTGGCAGACAGCCGCCGCGGTAGCGGCAGCGGGCCCCCCGGCGGCGGCGCAGGGCGACGAGAGCCTGCCCGCGGGCCCGGCTGCTGCTGTGCCGCGGGCCGCGGCAACGCTGCGGGTGCTCACCCATCCGGAAGAGGGGCCGCCGCCGATGCGAGCTGGGACGGAGTCGGGTGAGTTCGTGAGCGCTGAGCCGGACGTACCGCTGCACAATCACAACTACCAGGGGCAGCACTCCCATCGCCAGCTTCCTCTCCACCAGCACGGGCAGCATCAGCAGCAGTGGCCGGATTCTTACATGGTCACAGAGCGGTGGGGCGGCGGGGAGCTAGGTGAGGGGCTGGCGGCGTCGCAAACGGCTGCGGCGTGGCGGCCCCACGGCGCGGGTCGCAGCCCCACGCGCCGTCGGGCGTGGCAGCTGGTTGGGGAGGGGGATGGCGGCGGCGGCGCAGAGACAACCATAGGGCCGGACAGCCTTCACCACCATCGCCACGCGCCGCAGCCTAACATCTACGAAATAGCGGGGGCGGCCGACGCAGATAGCGGCGGCGGCGGATGGGTTGGCGCCGGCACCGCTGACGGCCCAGCGCCGCGGGGACCGTCCGAGGACGGCAACGGCTTCGGCTACGATAGTTACGTCGGTTTCGGAGCTGGGATACCTGTTGGTGATGCGGGCCCGCTTCCGTTGGACGCGGCCGCGGGTGCGTATGATTGGCTACCGGCGGCGGTGGGGGCGCCCGCAGTTCCGGAGCCGGGTCCTGACCGCCGACATCCGACGTTCGTGGCTGGCGGGCAGCCGGGCGGAGGGCCACCGACGACTCGGGAGAGCAGCGCAGCAGCTTGGGAGAGCAGCGCGGAGGACGAGGGCGGCGCGACGGTGGCGGAGGTGGAGGCGGAGGACGAGGGCGGCGCGACGGCGGCGGCGGTGGAGGCCGAGGCCGCAGCCGGCGGCGGGGCGGCCAGCGGGCCGGACCTTGACGGCAGCGGGTGGGCCACGGAGTTATTGGCGGCTGCGCCGCCGCCGCCGCCGGCGGCGGAGGCGATGGTCGCGATGCCACCGCCGCCGCGCAGCGACAGTCCCGTCCTGCCGGCTGTCGCGCGGTGTGGCGACGATGTGGGTCGCACCGGGGGCTCCCCGGGGCCCGCCTGGCCGCTGCAGCGGAGCTCGCCGCGCGGCGACCCGCGGGGCGGCGACGTCCGGCACTCGCCATGGGGAGGAGGGCTTCCGCGCCAGCAGCTGCATGACATGGTGTCGCCGCAGTACCCTGAAGAGCAGTACGCACAACAACAGCATGGACAGCACCGCCAGCAGTACTCACAGCAACAGTACAGGCACCAGGAGCAGCAGTACCCTCCACAACAGCAGTTTCACCACCAGGAGCAGCAGTTCCACCATCAGGGCCAGTACCACCACCACCACCAAGAGCAGCCGGAGCAGCGCCCAGCCAGGAGCCCAAGGGCAGACCTGCAGGGCCCCAGCCCCGGGTCGTCCGGCTGGCTCCAGGGCCCACACCGGCTCTCGCCGCGGCAGGCCTCATCGCACCAGGCGTCATCGCCACCACAGGACTTCTTCAACGCAGTCCGGCGGTCCTGGGGCCAGCCGCCGCAGCAGCAGCTGTCGCCGTCGCCACAGTCGCAGTCGCAACCCGGCGGGCAGGAGGCGGCGGCCGCGGCGGTATGGCAGGGGGAGGAATGGGCAGCTGAGGAGGAAGCGGTGCGGCAGGACGCTGCCGACCCCGGCCCCGCCGCCGCCGTGGCTCATCAGCGACAGCGGCGGCGGTGGGGCAGTCCCTCGCAGAGGGAGGAGCCGCTCCACCTGCACGCCCAGGCGCCGCAGTCGTCGCTGCCGCCGTCGCCGCCGTACGGCATCCCACCGGCAGGGCACGCCGCCGCCGCGCCTTGGGACCTCAGCGGCGGCCCCGCAGCGCTGACCGAGCTGCCGAGCAGTCCCGACCACGGCGGCGGCGGTGGGGGCGGCCGCTCTCAATGGCTGCGACCCCGACCCGGCGCCGACGGCGCATCTGCTGGCAGCGGTACCGGCAGCGCACGTCCGACCAGCCCGCCGACGGGCAGCGGCGGCGGCAGTCGTGGTCGGCGGCTCTGGGGTTCACCCGGCCGCGGAGACCCGCAGGCCGCCGGGGATCCGCCCACTGGGCCGCCTAAAGCAGAGGAGCAGGTCCTTCCGAGCTGGCTAGTCACAGAGCCTGCGGCGGCGCCGGTCGCCACGTCTTCAGACGTTCCTCAGGTCGAACCCGGTGGCGATGGCGCGGCGCGGCGCGGGACGGGCAGCGCCGGCGGTGACAGCCCGGCGGCGACCCGGGGCAGCCCGAGCGCCGCAACAGGGGCCGCGGACGATGGAGCTTGGGCAGGGGCCTCAGGTCTCCAGGAAGGGGCCCCCCTGGAGCTCCAGGAGCCCGGCGCCCCGGTGAGCAGCACCGCCCTGGAGCCGTCGCGGCACCAGCAAGAGCAGCAGGAGGCAGGAGAGGGCCCTGCGCGGCAGCAGCGGCAGGAGCGGCCGCGGGGCCTGGGATCACAGCGGTCCCTGCGGCTGCTGCCGCCGCCGCCCCCGCCGGGCCCTCCGGCCGAGGCTCCTGTCCCAGTCCCGGCCCCGGTATTAAAGGCACTTGAGGAGGAGGAGGAGGAGGAGGATGTGGAGGAGAAAGGGGGCGTGCCGTCCGTGCCGACACCGCTGCTCGAGCAGCCCCTCCGCCAGCAGACCAGCGTGGACGTCTGGCTGCAGCCCGGCACCGGCCCGGCCGATGTTCGCTCCGGCGGCAGGTCCGACGGGGAGGCCGGGGTGCGCTCCGGTGTCAGGTCCGGTGACAGGCCGGCCGGGATCCAATCCGGGGGGGAGCTCGGCGAGCGGCGCGGCGCCGCCGCCTCCGGCTCCGTGGCCGCCTCCCCAGGCAACGATGAGGTGCTGTGCGGCTCCCCCACGGAGGCGCTCCGATGCGGCGGCGCCGCCGCCGCCGCCGGGGCGGCCGGCGCAGCTGACCCCCGGCCCCGTCCGGCGCCGTCCGCGCCGACGGCCGGCGCCCATCCCTCGGACTACCCCGGGTCCGAGGTGCGCGGCCGCGGTGCGGTTGATACTGCCTTGGAGGGTCATGACGGCGGCGGCGAGGCTGGTGAGGCCGGTGACGAGGGGGGCAGCAGCGCCGCCGCCGGCGGCATCACCATGAGCCGGGGCGGCGTGGCGTTCTCCATCAGCATGGACGCCACCTCGGTTGATGAGGCCACCGCCGCTGCCGGGGGTAGGCTGCCGCGGGGACCGACCGGGCTTGCTCCGACCGCCGCCACGGGTACAGCCGCCGCGGACTCGGCTGTGGTCACGGTTGCTGCAGCCGCCGCAGCCGCGATGACGACAACAACAGCGGCCACGGCGGCTGCGACTGGTGGCGTTCAGGCGCCCGGCGCCCTGCCTGTGTCCACCGACTGGGAGCGCCTGAACAGGCAACTGCGGGAGGCGGGGTTCAGCGCCTTTGTCATGGCGGCGGCGGTGGCGGCGCACACGGCGCCGGAGGCGGCCGCGGAGGCGGCCGCACCGGCAGCGGCGCACACGGCGCCCGAGCCCGGCTCGCTGTTCCGCTGCCTCAGCAGCGTTTTGGAGCAGTACGTGCGGCGGAACCGGCTGGTGGCGGAGCTGCTGGCGGCGACGGAGCAGTCGGGGCGGGTGGCGGAGGAGCAGGAGGCGGCCATAAGGCGAGCGGGGAGGGGGGAGGCCGGCTAGGCTGGCGGTTTCGCTGTCCTGATTGACGGAAGGGGGACGCTGGCGGGGCGGTGGGGTTGAAGCGAAAAGGTCGAGGGATTGGGGGGCGGTATGGCAGCACGGTGCCCATGCCCGCAGTCCCCTGGTATTCTTCGGCGGTGGGGGACGTGGCGCGCGTCTGCGGCGCCATGCTGCACCAGGCAACCCTTCCTCGCCGCGCCTCGACCGAATCACTGCTCTCATACGTATACCCCCATATGAATGCGCCTGCCTGTAAGAAAACCCACCCTTGCCATCCCGCCATTCGATTTCCCCCCGCCCCTTTCCTCCTCAGGGAGCTGAAGCGGCAGGCGAGTGCGGCTCGCGCCGCCGCGGAGCGGGCGAAGCGCGACCTGGCCGATGTGTCCTCACAGCAGCTGCCCAAGGTGCGGGCCGGCGCAAGGGGAGGGCGTTGAAGAAGCGAAGAGGAAAACAAATAGAGCCCAGGACAGGGGCGGCAGGGGCCCGAAGGAGGGAGGGAGGGATGGTCGGACGGACGGACGGACGGGACAGCGTCGTGGAAGATCGTTTTCATACGTGAATGCCGCACCTCACGTTTCCCCCCACGACCTCGGGCACTGTCCTCACCTGGTCCTTTCCGAGGCTGCGCCTGCGGCTGTGGCTGCCGCCTGCCTTTGCCAAGGCTGTGGCGGTGGCTGTGGGTCTGTTCCGCATTCCAGGGGCCCACCTGGCCGACCGGCCCCCCGCCCCCTTTTTGTCAATAAAGGCCCCCTTCGGGCTGGTTATTTTTAGGGTTTGTCGCACTCGACACGCACAGGCACCTCCCCGCCGCCCCCCGCCGTGCCCATCCCTCAGGTTGAGGCCCGCCACGCGGTGCAGCTGGGGCGGCTGCGCTCCGAGACCACCAAGCTGAAGGAGGTGCTGCGGGCTTCGGAGCTGGAGCTGGCGGCCCGGACGGAGGAGGTGGGGCCCGGACAGAGGGTGGGGGAGATCAGTGGGGCCGATCGGTGGGGGCGATCGGCTTCTCCTCCTTTCGTCTGGGTCCACCTTTCCCATTCTGCGCCCCCGCCCGCCCAACCTCCCGCCAATCCCAACCTCCCGCCAATCCCAACCCCCCGCCCGCCCAACCTCCCGCCCGACCAACCTCCCGCCAATCCAAACCTCCCCCCACCCTCCGCAGATCCGGTCGCTGCGCGCCACCGTCAGCGGCCTGCAGTCCGCCAGCAGCCACAGCGCCGATGTGGAGGGCGCGGCGTTGCGGCAGCGGGTGGCGCAGCTGGAGGGGCTGCTGCGCACCCGGGACAAGGAGGTGGAGAAGCTGAGGGCAACCAAGGTGGGCGGGGGGCAGGGGGCCCTCAGGGTGTTGAGTGGGAAACACCGCAAACAGACTCAGGGCAGCCAAGGTGGGCGGGGGCCTCTGTTTGTGTAGCGCGGATCCACTGCAAACATATGGTATGTCGGCTTTTTGTTATATTATTGCGCGCACCGCCCCCAAACGTGCTGTAGGAGGTGGTGGTGGGCCAGGCGGAGGACGGGCAGGCCAACGCGCTGGACCGGGCCTACGAGGCGGAGGCGGCGGCGCGGCGACTGGAGGCGGAGGCGGCGGCGGCTCGGAACCGGGTGGGGCAGCTCGAGCAGGTGAGGGGGGGAGGGAAGGCGGCGCTGTGAGGTGCCGCAATCGTTCCTGCTGCCGTGGGTCCGTCGCATCAGCAGCTTCATCATCAATTCGCGGTTGCTGGAGGGCGGGTGGGTACCTGATGTCAAGGAGTGATGCAGTCCGGTAGAGTGAGAAAACGAGACACCCCCTTCCCCCTCGCGGCTCAGTTTCCTTTTACACACACACACACACACACACACACAAACACAATCACAAACATACGGCGTTTTGCTTGGGTAACAACGAGAGGATCGCACGCACGCACAGCATTGTGGTGTGAGTCTGTGTGGCCAAGGCAGCTGACCCGCACCAGCTGGTAGTCTTCCGCGACGCCGCGGCAACACCGAACAGCGCGCCAAATCGACAGCGTTCTTCCGACACCGCAGCCTTTTGATAGTTATATGGGTCGGGCATTGGGTATATTATATACGCATACGGGCAAACTATCGGGCGCGATCGGCCCCTCGCATGTCACGCACTCCTGTTCTGCCTGCCTAAATAACACACAAACACAACACAAACACACTCTCTCCTCGTTTCTCGCGGCTCACTGTTTTTGCACTCACACACGTCGTGCTCCTCTCGTGTGGCCCCACGTGGCCCCACATGGCCCACCGAGCGTCCACACCACACCCGCGAGGTCGCCGTCTGTCCCTCGACACTGTTCTCCAAAACGTTGGTCGCCGCGAAGGGCTCCCCCCTTCAACCACGCTAACTACACTAACCCAAACCCCCATCCCCCACAACGCCCACCCCCTCTCAACCCCCGCGCGCACACACACACACACACACACACACACACACACACACACACACACACACACACACACACACACACAGGGTCTCCGCCAACGCGAGCGCGACGTGGCCTCCATGCGGGAGGACCTGCAGCAGATCAAGGCCTGCGAGGCGGCCGCCCGGCTGGTGGCACAGGAGCGCGGCGCCGCCGCGGAGGAGGCGGCGCGCCGGGCGGAGGCCGAGGCGGCGGCGCTGCGCGGCAAGGTCAGGGAGCTGGAGGCGGTGGTGCGGGCGGCGAGGCAGGAGCTGGAGAAGCAGCGCCTGGAGTCGGATGTAAGCTGGAGGAGGGGGGGCGGTGGGGAGGGGAGAAGGGGGAGGGGGACAAATTGGTGTGACTTGGTTGCGGGGTCACTGTCTTGGTTGGCACAGGGTGGGGGACGGGGGCACAGGCGGATGGGTCAGGGTGTGGTGTGGGTGGGATTGGGTGGAAGTACTGAGGCACGAGACGTGCGTGGGTGGGTGGGTGGGTGGGAGGGAGGGGGGGAGGGAGGGAGGGAGGGAGGGAGGGAGGGAGGGAGGGAGGGAGGGAGGAGGGAGGGAGGGAGGGAGGGAGGGAGGGAGGGAGGGAGGGAGGGGGGAGTTCAGCCTTTCCCATAGGGCACCGGGCATCCCTCCCTGCCCTCACCCGCCCGGACCCTCCCGTACTTGTCACCTCCCCCACGGTCGTCGCTGTATTTTTTGTCAAACCCTCGCCTGGCGTCCTTGACTATATCCGTCAAAAACACCCTGTGCCGCAAAACACCTGTCTCTCCCCCCCCCCAAAACCTCGATCTCCGCTCAAATCTCTCGGCCTCTTGCCACAACTTCCCGTCCCGTCAAACGCCGATCCCCATCCCGTCCCGTCCCGTCAGGCCCTTCGGTCCAGCGCCTACGAGGTGGTGTACCGCCAGGAGGACGAGTGCCGCGTGCTGGCCGCCGACCTGGCCACCAGCCGCAGCCGCGTCAGCCAGCTGGAGCACGTGGTGCGGGCCAAGGACCGGGAGGTGGCGCGGGCGCGAGACGAGAAGGAGGCGGCGCGCGCGGCGGAGCGGGAGCGGGCGCGGGTGAGGGCGGGCGGGGCGGGGCCGGGGAGGGGTGTAGCCGGGGGTGGACGCGGAATGGGGTCAAATGACATGACCGGACCGGACGCGGAAACGATCCTCCCGGGCACACCCGCCGTCCGCAGCATTCTTGACGTTTGATGAGGGTTTGACGTGAAAGGGGGTATGCGAAATGGAACATTTATCGGGAAAGGTTCGGGGGGGCCCAGGCGGAGTAGTGAGGGTAGAGGCTCGGCTGGGCGCCAGCGCCAATGCCACCAGGAGGTCGGGATGCGGGACGCGCCCCATGGTCTCACCCAACGGCCCTTATCCCGCCCCACGCTCAATCCATGCGCCCCACCCTCGCGGTGTCCCCACTCGCGATGTACTCCCTGCCCCCTCCCTCCCTGCCCCCTCCCTCCCTGGCCCCTCCCTCCTTGCCCCCTCCCTCCCTGCCCCCTCCCTCCCTGCCCCCTCCCTCCCTGGCCCCTCCCTCCCTGCCCCCTCCCTCCCTGGCCCCTCCCTGCGTGCCCCTCCCCTCCATGCCCCCTCCCTGTCTGCCCCCCGCAGGCTGCCGAGGAGGTGTCGGTGCGGCTGGAGACGGAGCTGACGTCCGCCAAGGTGCGGCTGACCCAGGTGGAGGGGGCCCTGCGCGGTCGGGAGCGGGAGCTGGCCAAGCTGGCGGAGCTGCTGAGGCAGACGCAGGGCGCCGAGGTGGACGCCTGGATAAAGCAGGCCAAGCTGGAGGAGGGTGAGGAGCGGGGGCTGTCGGTGGTCGCCTTTGTTCGGTGGTTTCGCTGTTTTGGTTGACATAACATGATGCCATGACATGACACAAGGGGGAACAGAGGCGGACCAGAAGGGGGCCCGGGTGGCGATGGGGCGGGGGCGAAGGTCTCCGGGGCTGGGCTGGGCGGGGTGGGGTGGTTGGGGCGCACCTGGGCGGCCCTCTGGTGGGGGTGTCGTGTGGGCGCGCCCAGAGCCGCGCAGGCAGGACACCGGGTGGGGGAAGGGCAAGGACCGCCGCCGTTGGGTTGCTCTCTCCCATCTATGCGCCCACCGATCCCCCCACCCCTCACCCTACCGGCTTGCTAGAATCCTCGCAACGCTCCTTTTCACCTCACCCCGCCCCTCAACCCACCCCACCCCGCCGAGTCGCCAGAATCCTCGCAACGCTCCTTTTTCTCGCTTTTACCCCACCCCACCCCTCATCCCACCCCACCCCGACCCTCATCCCGCCCCGTCCCGGCCCCCCAGGCTCCCGCAAGCTGGAGACGGACTTCACGTCCTTGCGGCTGCGGGTGCTGCAGCTGGAGGCCGCCCTCAAGGGCCGGGACAAGGAGTGCGACAAGCTGGCGCGGACGGTGGAGGCGCTCAGGACGGAGGCGCACGAGGTGGGGGGGCTTGGGTGGGTGGGATGAGGGATGGAGTGCGGTGGGGTGGAGAGGCGGCTGGGCTGAGGAGGTGGCTGGGGTGAAAAGGTTGGGTTGTGAGGGAGGTTGCATTACCAAGTCGTCACCGTGCCGCAACCTGCCAAGGCATCGCGCTTTACATTCTGATGAGCATGGCAGGCTTTCCACGTCCGCCCCACCGTCCGCGCCGCACCTGCCCTCCACCCCCCTACTCCTGCATCGGTCTCCCTCCCCCTCCCGGCCGCAGCTGACCTCCCGCCTGGCCAAGTCGGAGGAGTCGGGTCGCAAGGTGGAGGCGGAGCTGGCCACCAGCCGCGGCAAGGTGCTGAACCTGGAAGGCCAAGTCAGGTGCGCGCGGGCAGTAGAGGGGGGCAGGGGAGGGGGAGGGGAGGGCAGGGGAGGGCGGAGGGGAGGGTGGATTGGAGGGGCAGGGGAGGGGCAGGGGAGGGGCACCGCCATCAAGAGGTGATTAAATTGAAAAAAGAAATAAACCCGAAGAACGAACCACCGCCATCAAGAGGTGGTGTATGCGCTTATCTGAATAAACCATCCGACCCAATTCGACCCTCGCCCAACGTACGTCAATTCAACGTATCCCGACTCCACCCCACCCCATCCGACCTGACATGACATGACCAAACCAAAACCAAAACAAAGCCCTAGACCCGCCCGACCAGCGACGGCGTCCGTGGATTTCTAGCTCTTGGAAATCCTCCCTCCCCCACCCGACCCGACCCGGAGCCTGCCACACCTGCCACACCTCCGGCGCCCCGGCTCGCAGGGTCAAGGAGCGCGAGCAGGAGCGGCTGGTGCGGCTGGTGACGGGGCTCAAGGCGGCGGATGCGGAGGTGGCGAACCGGCAGGGCGCTCTGGAGGACGCGGCGCGCCGCCTGGACGGCGCGCTGGCGGCGGCGCGCGGCCGCGTGACGGCGCTGGAGGGCGTGGTGCGGGCGCGCGACGCGGCGGTGGAGCGCCTCAGCCGGCAGCTGGAGGCGCTCAAGACCGCGGACTTCGAACGCAGCGCGCAGGTGTGCGGGTGGCGGGGGTTTGAATCGAAAAAAGAAAGAAACCCGAAAACGAACCCGGGCACAACCAGCATACTCAGAATACTTACGGGGGCGGGTTTTTTTTCTCGGGGGGTTGGGGAGGGGAGGGAAATGCGCCGCGTGGGGTGAGGCAGTGGGGTAAGGTTTGGATGCGAGGGGGGCCTACGCGGACAGCAGGAGTCTGGGAGGAGTGGGGAGGGAGAGACCGGGGCACGGACAAAAGCTTGAGGCGGGAACACGGTTTCGCGAAGGGGTTCAGGTCGCGAGGCCTTTGAAGGGGCCCCCCTTTCCCCAACCCCACGCGCACGCACGCACCGTACGCACACATGTAAGTATCACACACATGTAAGTATATTGGTGCTTGGTCCGGGTCGCGCGGGTCTCTTCACTAACCATACCCATGTACCACGCAACCACGCACCCACGCACTTACGCACGCGCCACGCGCAGGCGCTCAAGACGGAGGAGGCGGCCCGGCAGCAGGACACCGAGGCGGCCGGGCTGCGCACCCGCATCCTCCACTTGGAGGGCCAGCTGCGGGCCAAGGACCGCGAGCTGGAGCGCGCGGCGCGGCAGCTGGACGCGGCGGCGGCGGCGGACGCCGACGCCATGCGCCGCCTGGCGGACGCGGCCGCCGCCGCGGCGCGGCTGGAGGCCGAGGTGGCGGCGGGGCGCGGCCGCGCGGCGCAGCTGGGCGAGGCGCTGCGGGCGCGGGAGCGGGAGGTGGCGGCGCTGAGCCGGGCGCTGGAGGCGCGGCGGGCGGCGGAGCACGAGGCGAACGCGGTGGCGGGGCGGACGGAGGAGACGGCGAGGAAGCTGGACGGCGAGGCCGCGGAGGTGGGGTGGGATGGGAGACAGGGAGAGGTTCGTTGCCTGCCTGGGGCATGGAAACGGCGAAAATCTGGGTGTGATCATCATATACATGCCCGCTACCGCTCTCTAAGACACATAATGGAAAATTAAGCCGCGATGCCAAGGAAACCGGTGAAATTGTGAAATTGAGATGTGTGCGAGAAACCCGTGTATATTCGTGTGCAACTGGAGAGCAGTGCATGGTGTGTTTAGATAAGAGACCCGCCCGACGGTGTGTGTGTGTGTGTGTGTTTAAACAAGAAGCCCACCCATAACCGCCCCGCCGTATGTGTGTGCACGGTGTCTTGGCGCTGCAGCTGCGGCAGCGGCTGGTGCAGACGGAGGGTCAGCTGCGCAGTCGGGAGAGGGACGCGGAGCGCCAGGCGCGGGCGCTGGAGGCGGCGCAGGCCGCCGCGGCGGAGGCGGCGCTGCGGCAGGGCGAGGCGGAGGCGGCGGTCCGGCGGCTGGAGGCGGAGGCGGCGGGGCTGCGGCAGCGGCTGACTGCGGCGGAGGGGGCTGTGCGGGCGAGGGAGAAGGAGCTGGAGCGCCTGGAGAAGGCAGCGGACCAGGTGGCTGCCGGGGAGGGGGGAAGGGCAGGGGGGAGGGGGAGGGGGAAGAGAGGGGCCAACTTGAGGGGAGGGGCAGGGGGAAGGAGGGGAGGGATGAGTAGGAGGAGGAAAGGGGAGGCTGTCGGGGATGCGCCTGATGGGGCTAGGCGGGTGACGCGGAGGAGTCTTCTCGGAGGTGATGCGGGCGACAGGGCTCCTCAGGTCCTCAGGCCGGCGTGCGTCATGAGGTACCTCCCCAACCTGCCTACCGACCCACCTTACCGGCCCCACCCACCCGCCCACCCGCCCGCCCCAGGCTCGAGGCGGCGAGGCCTCCGCCGAGGCCCGGCTGCGCACCTCGGAGGCGTCCGTGGCCCAGCTGGAGGGGCAGCTGGGCGCCATGCGGCTGCGCATCTCGCAGCTGGAGGCGGCGGCCCGGGGGCAGGCCAAGGAGGTGGAGCGGCTGACTCGGGCGCTGGATCAGGGCAAGACGGCGCAGGTGCGGTCCTCCGCCCTGTGGGCAAGTGGGAGGGGGCCCCATGGTGGTGGTGGTGGTGGTGGTGGTGGTGGTGGCGGTGGTGGCGGTGGTGGCGGTGGCGGTGGTGGCGGTGGTGGTGGTGGTGGCGGTGGTGGAGGCGGTGGTGGTGGTGGTGGCGGTGGTGGTGGTGGTGGTGGTGGTGGTGGTGGTGGTGGTGGTGGTCATGCCCAGTCCGCAGTCCTGCCGCCCCTGTGATGGAGCCATCCGGCCCCCAGGGGCCCGTGGATGGGGCTACGAGCCCGCAGACCTGACCCTTACCGCACCTGACCGCACCTGATCCACCTGACCTGACCTGACCCCACCTGACCTGACCCTTACCGCACCTGACCCCACCTGACCTGACCCTTACCGCACCTGACCCCACCTGACCTGACCCCACCTGACCTGCATGAGGGCCCGGACTGCAGGGACCCGGTGCCCCGTTGCCTGCCTGCCTGCCTGCCTGCCTCCCATCTGCCAGGCTGCCTAGCAGCCCTTTGACAACCGCACGAACTGTTCAAAGCCGGGCGTGGGGTGGGCTAAGCTGAGCTGGCGCTGCAATCTGTGGCGCCTGTGTGAACAGCCCTGTCCCTGTGACCCGCGGGTCGGTCGGTGTGCTCGCAGGAGGACGCGGCCACCCGCGTGCAACGCTCCGACGAGTCCACCCGCCAGATGGTTTCGGAGCTGACGTCCGCCCGCAGCCGACTGGCCAAGCTGGAGGCGAGCCTGGCGGCGCGGGAGCAGGAGGGGCAGCGGCTGCAGCGGCTGTTGGCGGCGGCGGAGGCGCAGGCGGCGACGCAGGTGAGGCGGAGGCGAGGGCTTAGGATGGTCGGCCTGGAGGGTACGAGGCGCATACACGGGGAGGAGGGACGCAGGCTGTACATAAATACACAGAGCCCGGCGGAAAGGCCCATTCATCTGAAGCGACACATGGGAAGCGGATTTGTTCTCCCCCGTGACTCCTTGACGATGGGGTGGCTGGTGGGGTTGGCCTGACCTACACATAAACACACACTTCTACACCTATACACACCCGCCCTGGGCGGGTTTATCCCTAAACACACACGCCCTCGGCCGGGCGGGCGGGCGGGCGGGTTGCAATTCTAAACACACGCCCTCCCCCTCAACCCACCAATCCGCCCACTCACCCATCCACCAACCCACGCGCGCCCCTCACACGCCCCACCAACCCCACATACACGCCCCCCCTCCTACACACACGCCCTCACCCCCACACACGCCCCCACACCCCACACACGCCCCCCTCCCACGCACACGCCCCCGCACCCCACACACGCCCCCCCTCCCACACACACGCCCCCACACCCCACCCACACCCCACCCATCCCCCCCACACACGCAGGCCTCCCGCTCCGACGACTTTGTCCGCCGCGTGGAGGGCGACCTGGGGTCCATGCGGCAGCAGGCGGCGCAGCTGGCGGGGCTCATCCGCGGCCGTGACCGCCAGCTGGCCACGCTGCGGGGCGCGCTGGAGGCGGCGCAGGCGGCGGAGGCCAGGGCCGCGGAGCAGCGCCGCCAGGTGGGTGCGGGGTGCGGGGAGGGCCGGGCGGATTGGTGGGGTAGTGGGGTGGTGCGGCGGGCAGGGCCAGGGTTTCGGCCCTCGTGTGTTGGGCGAAGACCCCGTCCCGCTCCCGTGTGTTTATAAAACAAATCCGTGTGTTTAGATAAGAGACCCGTGTGTATCCGTGTACGCGATACTCTTTCCTTCGTCGTGCGTATGTGGCGTCCTTCCCTTGGGAGGTTAGGTTCGGATCCGGGTTCACAGGGCGGCAGGCCGGGGACGCGGGGGGGGGGGGCCGGGGACGGAGATGGGGCGGCGCGACGGCAGAGGCGGCGGCGGCGGCGCGCCGCGTGGGGGGTTGGGGTCGGTGCCGTAACTCCACGACTGGGCCGAGGATTGCATGTAAGATGTAATGAGAGGTAAGATGTGCCTCGTGGGGTGTCCCGTACTACGGCAGGCTGAGGAGGCCCTGCGGAAGGTGGAGGGCGACCTGGCGGCGGAGCGGCAGCGGGCGGTGCAGCTGGAGGGGCAGGTCAAGGTGGGTGCGGAGGGGGGTGGGGGCAGTCCAGTCCTGATGCGGGGGAGGGGCGTCCCAATGGGAGGGAGGGAGGGGGTTCCGCTGTCTTGATTGACACCAGGGAGGGAGGGAGGGAGGATGGGAGGGAGCGAGGGAGGGGGTCGTGTGCGTGTATGTGCGTCATACCACACATACACGTCCTTGTGTGCTTGTGCATCCCCCCTCCAACCGTTCTCACCCTCCCGCCATCCACGACCCACCCACCCAACCCTCACCCACCGTGTACGTGTGTGTATATTTGTATGTATGTCACGCGAAAGAATCCGCCCGACCCAAACCATTCACCAATGTGCTGTACCCTGGTGACCTTCAAACGTGTGTGCGTATGTGTATGACCCCCCCACACACACACACACCACCCCCATCTCCCATGGATGGGCTTCTTGTTAAACACCCCCCACCCCCAACCCCCAACCCCAACCCCAACCCCCCTCCCCCAGTCCCGGGAGCGCGACCTGGAGCGCCTGGGTCGCCAGCTGGACGCGGGTCGGGACCAGAACCACGGGGCGGTGGCGGCGGCGGACCGCGAGGTGGCGGCCCTCAAGGACAGCGCCGCGCGGGCGGAGGCCGCACTGGCCACGGCGAGGGCGCGGGTGACGCAGCTGGAGGTGCGGGGGGGGGAGTTAAATTTAAAAAAACGAAACCCGAACCCCCGTGCGGGTTGGGGGGGCCCGGGGCGGGGTGACGGGTGACGGACGAAGGGAAGGACGGAGGGACGAATGGGCGGCCTGTCGGGGCCCCCTGTATGTATGCATATGTCTACCAACTTCCTATCACCCCCTACCCCCCCCCCCTCTCACACACACACACAGCCCAGTTCCCCCCGACCCTCGGACCCTCCCCCGTCAGAGCGAGTTGGTGTCCCGGCAGCGGCAGCTGGAGGAGCTGCAGCGGCTGGTGGGCAGCAGCCGAACGGGGGACGCGGAGGCGGCGGCCGCGGCGGAGGCGCGGGCGGGCCGGGCGGAGGAGGCGGCGAGGCGGCTGGATGCGGAGCTGGGGGCGGTGAGGCAGCGGTACAACCAGGTGAGGGGGGAGGGGGACCGAGGAGGAGGACGGGGCGAGGCGGCGGAGGGGGCGAGGCGGAGGCGGGGGAAGAGGGGAGGAATGGGATGGGGGTGGGGTTGGTGCTGTTGCTGTTGTGTCGGCGGCGGGGTGGAATGATGGCCGCTGCCGGAGGACATATGGCCCCAACTTATGGATATGGTTTGCCCAACAAATAACTAAAAGAGGGGAAAAGAGGGGTTTTGGGCCACCGCCCCCTCGCCCTGCAGGCCAACAAGGACTGCCCAGACGTGTACATGTGGGCAAACAGCCCATCGCACACACTCATCGTCGGTCGGGCGAGTTCCTTTTTTCTAACCATACTCATCGTCTATACGCATAAGAGCCCACCGCCGGCCCTTGAAACCCGCTGGGCCCTGAAACCGGCCGATACCCCCTCGTCCCTCCCTCTTTCCCCCCTCCTCCCCTCTCCCCCGCAGTTGGAGCACACCTTCCGGGGCCGAGAGACCACCCTGGACCGCCTCAAGGCGGCGCTGGCGGACAAGGTGGCGGCCGAGGAGCGGCGGCTGGCCCGCGACAAGGCCGCCTACCAGCGCATCCGGGCGGCGTACGTGGCCACCAAGGGGGCCGGGGGCGGCGAGGGGGGCCCCGGGGGCGGCACACCCGGTCAGCAGCAGCAGCAGCGCGCGGCGGGGGCGATGGCGATGGCGGCGCGGGAGCTGCGGCCGGTGGAGATCGTGGGGCTGTACGAGACACGGCGGGAGGCGGCGGAGCAGGAGCTGGCTGCGTACCGGGCGGAGGTGTGTATGTGTGTGGTGTATGTGGGGGGAGGGGGGGTTAAGGTAGACATGAATAGCCATACCCAGGAATCCCCGGGGGGAGGGGGGTCGCGAGCGTGTGTATGTATGGGTTTTGAGGCGTGGGCAGGGCTGGGGTGTGGTAGAGGGTGTAAGCGCGTATGTAATTCGTGTCTGTGTAGCTGGAACGCTTATTGCCACAGGAAGCGGCTCTTCAGCACTGCGCCGGACGCCCTCCTCCCCGCCCCACCATCACCACCTTTATCCTCTCACTCCTCCCCGGCCTGGCCCCCTCCTCTGCTGACCCCCCCCCCGCCCCTCCTCCACCACACACACATACACACAGGTTCGCAGCCTGGCCGAGCAGCTGCGAGAGGCCCAGAACCACATCGCCCTCAAGGACCGCACCGCGGCCTGGCGCACACCCACAGAGCTGGCGGACATGCAGGTGAGGGGCGGGGGGGAGGGGGGCGGGGGCGGGAGGGGCGGGGGGCTGGGTAGGGAGGTTGGGGTTGGCTCTCGCTAGGGAGTTCGGGGTTGGCTGGTGGCTGGTGGGAGGCTGGGTGCCGCGAAGGCGGGGTGGCCCCGCCTCTCTACTTACCTGACCGCAACTCCGGTTGCAGCCACACCAACAAGCACTCTGCGGTCTCTGCGCCCCACCTGCCGCGAGAAAGAGAACCCAACGATCCACCGCTACCGTGATCCGGTCCGTCGTCACCCTACGCCCCCCGCCCCCCCCACAGGCCCGCATCATCCTGCTGGAGCGCCGCACTGCCGACCTGCAGCGCGAGCTGGACCGCGCCCGGCTGGAGGCGGCGGAGGCGGGGCGCGCGGCGGAGCGGCGCCTGGCGGAGGCGGAGCACCGGGCGGCGCAGCTCAAGGTGGGAGGCAGGGCGGGGGGCCGGAGGGGAGGCAGGGCGGAGGTCTCGGAGGAGGAGAGGCGCGATGGGTCCGGAGGGGCCCAGAGGGGTTTGGGCGCGTGGGGTGCGACGTGGGGTGCAGCGAAAGGGGGTTGGACAAATACAGCCCGGTGGGGTGGGAGGGGGTGGGTGGGGGCGCCTGCTTTACCGGGGACCCTCCCTCCCGGGCTCCAGTCCGCGGCCGCCCAGTCGGAACTCGCAGGCGGTGTGCGCGAGGTGGGCTGCGGCCCACGGGTTTGTCCACTTTGCTGTTCGGCTGGATGGTGGTGGTGGTGGTGGTGGTGATGGTGGGATGCTTGTTATTAAGGATGTTACAGCGGGCCCACGTGGGTCGTCGGTGACAACCAAAACTTCCTCACCATAAAACTACATGAACGAAATTGCGCCACCATGGCGCTCCGGACAGGCTCCCCAAGTGCACCGAAACAGTCCCCGGGCCCACGCTACCAGGGAACCTCCCCGTTCCTGAGAACCAACCACAGCCAGGGATAAGGCCCGCTCAGGGGGATGATGATGGTGGGTGGTGGGCGGGGGTATCGCCCCCGTATCGCCGGGGCTCTGATACGCCCACGTCAGTTGATGATACCGTTGTCGGTTGCCGGTTGCCGGCTGGCTGCAGGAGGACAAGGAGGCGTTGATCCACGAGCTGGACAGCCGACCCACACTCCAGGAGAACAGGTGGGGTGGTGCGGTGTGGAGGTTGGGTGGTGTGGAGGTGGTGTGGTGTGGTGTGGTGTGGTGTGGTGTGGTGTGGTGTGGTGTGGTGTGGTGTGGTGTGGGGATGCACACAGGTGGACGCATGATAAGGTTAGGTAGGCAGGCGCTAAACAATCTGCACAGCCGGTCACAAACAATAACGTGTGCGGTCTGACTCCATGCAGACTCCATGCAAAGACAGTGGGAGAAGTGCCCCGCGGGGCCGCCTCTGCGGGTTTGGATGGCTTCGCCAGCAGGGCGGGGTCAGCCGGCAGGTCTGACCCCCCCATGCTCTGCGGCGATGTGTGTGGGGTTGCTTGCTGCGTTGCTCTGTCGGCGGAGTGCCTCCTCTGGGACCTTGAAGCAGATAGAGAGGCAGATAGAGGGACAGAAATCGCAGTAAGAAGGTGCAGGGATAGACCGGTAGTGTTGAATGAAAGACCGGAGGAGGGCACATCACATGTCGCAGCGGACGCCGCAGAGGTCCTGGAGGTGGACCCCTTGCACCGGTGGGTCACAAAGGGGTCCCCCGTGCGGCCGTCCAGGTACGTGTGTGCGGCGAGAAACCTCCACCCGGACCACCCACCCGGGGGGAGGGACCAGGTAGGCAGGTGTGTGGAAGTGCCCTTCTCTGCCCCCACTCAAAAACACACAGACGCCGGCATACACGCCACCCCAGTGGGTGTGCCCGGGTTTTGGTCTGGGCTCCGTGCGTTTCCCACCGGCTCAACCCCGTCCCCTCACCGCCTCGTTATGGGCTTATGTCATTTTGTAATTCACTTGAAACCCGCGAGCCACAGCCGCCGTCATGACACCACACCACACCATCCCATCCCACACCGCCGCGCCCCACACTCCCTCCCACGGACGCGGCCCCCAGGTCTCTGAAGCGGGAGGTGGAGATCCTGGAGAAGCGGCTGCTGCAGGTCAAGGGCAGCACGGCCGCCAACGGCGCGGGCGCCGACGCGGAGGGCGGCGAGACGGCGCTGAGCCTCGCAGCCGCCGCCAAGAGCCGCCACGCGGGTGGGCACGGGTTGGGGTCCGGTGCGGCGGGGTCGGATGGGTGTCTGGGGGGAGGGGGAGGGGGGCAGGTATGCACCGCCGCACCGCCACGCGGGTCTGCTCGCGAGGGCCTTCCTCTCCACGCGAGTTGGCCCTCAGATCCCTGTGTGTGTGTGTGTGTGTGTGTGTCTGAGACTGCTCCTCGAGTCTCCGACACGACGCCAACCTACCGCCGAGAAGCCCAAGGCTGCAGAGCTCCCCTGGGGAGGCTCGGGCCGCGCGTTAGGACCACCCACCCCTGGTTCGATGAGGGGACTGAGTCGGTCGCCAGGCCCCCATCCCGGGTCGCCCTCCTTCCGAGCTCCCGTGCGACCCGGCAAGGCAACGCAAGGCAACGCTGCGCTCGCCAGTGCCAGTGGTCTCGCTTGCCCGGGCCCTCTTTATCCCCGTGATCCACGCCGTCGTGCTCTCCCGCCCCCCCCCCGACACACCCCACCCACACGCGCACACACGCAACATAACATAACAGAATGAAAAGAACAGAACGTACCAGAACGTTAAACACAAGCAAACACCTTCACTAGGGTCCAATACAGCCACCTCACACATACTGCCATCAGCTTTCTGTCGCGGGGCTCACTAGCCCCACAGCACACACACCCGCCTGCACGCATGCGCCCCCGCGCCCCCAACCCCCCCCTGCCCCCGACCCCTCTGCCCCCGACCCCCCTTGGCCCTGACCCCGTCTGCCCCCGACTCCCTCTGCCCCCGCCCCCCTCTGCCCCCGACCCCCTCTGCAGGCGCCCTGATGACCACTCAGCAGCGGATAGCTCGGGACCGGTCGATCCACCGTCTGGGGCTGAGGGGCCTGGAGGACTGGCCCAAGGACGTGCTGGTGGACCTGCTGCAGGTGCGGGGCGGAGCGGAGATGAGATGAGGCGGGGGAAGGCCTGGGTGGAGCGCGAGGGGGGCCCCGTGTCTGTGTGTGGGGGGGGGGGCGCCCGTGTGTGTGTGTGGGGGGGGGGAAAGAGGGTTAAGCGAGCGAGGATCTGCAGCAAAGGCGTGAGGGGTGCAATTGTGGTCCATCGGACTCTGTGCGTGTGTTCTCAGGCAGGCAGAACAGGAGTGCGTGACATGCGTTGTTTTGGCAATGGACCCTGTAAGCAAAACGCCGTGTGTGTGGATTTGTGATCATACACACGACCTCCCTCTTCTCTCCTCGCCTCCCCGCCTTACCCCTGTGTGTGTCTAGGCTTCTTTCGCTTTTATTTCCTCCCCTCCCCTCCCCTCTCCTTATCCCGACCTGTCCCCTCCCCTCTCCCCCGCCCTCCTCCCATCAGGACGTGTGCATCGAGTTGGACCTTCGGGACGCCACCACGCTGCCCGCGGCGGTGCGCAAAACGCTGCGGGTGGTGGGCGCCGTGCCCCGCATGGAGGCCTTCATCGGGGCGGTGTGCGAGCGCGTGTACGGCAAGGGCGGCGCCTTCGTGCCGCCACACATCGACGGCACCACCGACCCCAGCAAGGTGCGGTCGCGTCGGGCGAGTGAGTGCGTGCGTTACCTGCCGGGATCTGTACGGGCGGGGCGATGTACAACATAGCATACCATTTACCAGACAAATGGGGGGCCCTCACAACGAAACCAAGCACCGGGGGTGGGTTCCTTGACCTCCGCTCCTTCTCCCCTTGCCCTTGGAAGCGCAGCCACTACGCACTTCCTTTACCCCATACCGTCCCGGCCCACCCCCCACCCCCTCCACGGCTATATGATCAGCGCAGGTCCTGGAGGTGCTGGAGGTGTGGCTGGGGCTGCTGCAGGAGGGCGCACAGCTGCGGGGCGCCATGCGGGCGGTGGTGGAGGCACTGGCGGCCCGCGCGGAAGGCATGGCCACGTAAGAGGCATGACAGATCAGGACCTTCAGTCCGCGCAGCCCACTTCCATTACATCACCCACTCCCTGCATTCTGAACACCGCCTCTAATACTCTTTACCACATGACATGGCCCCTTCCTCCTCACGAGTGATGGGCGATGAGCCAACCAGTGAGCCAACAGCCCAAGCGCGGACAGCCCGGCAGGACTCGTGACTTCGATCCTGGCACGTGCCCGGCGGGGACCCTCCCCACCCTCCCTTGGAGTTCGTTCCCCGTTTGAGGCATGGGGTGTTCATGGCCCGGCCCCTGCCCCCTGTACCGCGTTCGTCGCACTGGCCTCGTTAATTGTTTTCGTCACCGCACCGCACCGCGCTGCCGCCGCAGCCCCATCCACGGCCCGGGGGACGTCGTCATCAGCGTACGGCAGCTCGTGGAGGCGGAGGTCGCGGCGCTGACCGCCCGGGAGTCGCTGGCCTCCGCGGCGGAGCACATGGCGCGCGAGCCAGAGCACCTGCTGACGCGGCTGGTCTCGCACTTCATGCGCCTGTTCGACTGCCCCTCCCTGGACGGCGTCGTGCCCGCCGTGAACCGCCTGTATGTCACCCTGAACGAGCTCCGCAACTTTGCACGCGCGCTGGCCACCGCGCTGGAGCTGCCCGCGGACGCAGGTGGGTGCGGTGTGTGGTGTGGTGTGGTGCGGTGTGTGGTGTGGTGTGGTGTGGTGTGGTGTGCACCACCATCAGACCAACCGACCGACCGCATGGGGTTGCTCACCCGGGGTGACAACCCGGGAAGAAAGCGGGTGCCGGTGTGCGGTAGGGTGCTAGGGGTATGGCGCGCTTTGAAGGCGTCGCCAGGGGGCCGGGGGCCTGTCCGCTGATGATTCCTTCATGGTGCCCGCTGTACCATTCAATTCGTCGGTGGGTTGGGAGGGCCAAACACGTGGTCGCGTAGGCGAGCTCTGGATGAGGCGTGTGCGGGGAATGGTCTAATCATATACATGCATAGGCGGCTCCCTCAAGGGAGCGGTCGGTGGGGGGGCATATCGCGCATTCCCAAAGCTGCCTTGCGGACTGCCGATCTGTCGTGCGCTTGGATGGACGTGAGGAAACGGGCGTAGGGCGAGAGCCGTCATTCGGAGCATGTCGGGATGGATCGGTCGCCCGAGGTCGTCTGTACGCGATGATGCCACGGATGTCGCATCCGCTTTGTTGCCCTTGCCTCTTGTCGTCGCCTCTACGCATCCGCCTGCCCTGGCCCGACCCGACCCCCTGACCCGTCCGTTTCCCTCTGCCCCTGCGCCTGCCTCTGCCTCTGTCCCTGGATTCGCGTGTAGGTCTCTCGGCGTGCATGAGCCGTGTCCGTGAGCTCCTGGACGCCGCCCGGGCAGGCGGTGCGGGGACAGCCGACGCGCCGCCCCACGGCGTCAAGCGCCCAGCGGAAGTCAGCGCAGCCGCAGCAGCCTCTGCGTCCCCAGCCTCCGCAGCTGCAGCGGTCGGTGGCGTGGAGGTGTCTGCGGCGCTGGAGAGGTTCATGCTGGTGTTCGGCGCGCGGACGACCTCGGCCGCCGCTGAGGCGGCGGAGAAGGCGGTGGCACGGCTGCGGCGGCTGGACGAGGTGCTGCCTCGCTATCAGCGCCTGGCGTCGCAGCTGTTCGAGGCGCTGCGGGTGACGTCCCTGGAGGAGATCATGCCGGCGCTGAGGGCGGCGCTGCAGCAGTGAGGACGTCGAGAGGCCGTGAGGAGCTGAGGATGTAAAGAAGGGTATCCGTGGGATGGCCGCCACAGCCGATGGATTGAGCTGGGCTGCAGGCATCATGCACACCAGGCAAATCCTGCCAACCTGGGGGGATGCAGGCTCACCAAGCCAAGACGTTCCGTATGTAGTCATGGTCGACTTCACGGGGGAGGGGTCGTGGACTCATCGTGACCCGCTGGCCTTGACCGTGACGCAGACCGTCTGCCGCGGTCTGACCCGCTGTTGATCACATGTGAGTTGACGAGTAGAAGCATCTGGAGGCGGTTTGGCTTCATGTGGGCGTATTGAAGGGGTAGTGCTGGACGGTAACACGGGGATCCCCTCAGTAACCGGATTTGGAGACACTGGAACCTGTCCTGAACCTCGGGACGGTTGGGGCCACGATGATCACCATTTACATGTAGGTGTGAACGACCGGAGACGCGAACGCGCGTCCCGAAGGTCATGCATGCATACGACTGTACGAACGAAGGCACTCCGTGAACCCAAGAGAAATGTTGCCCTGAATCACAAACACCCCTAAAAACCAAAATCACAGACTGCCATCGCAGCAAGAAACTAATTACAATGATCGGTTGCTCAATAGACCGACGAATTGTCCGTCGCAACACCCTGCCAGCGTCATCGCTTGACGCTGTCCCACGTATGCCGTCACGGGGGCTTCGCCGCTCGGGCCGCGTAGCCTCTCAAGTCTCCCGAGGTAAAGGGTTAATCAATACAGTCATTGAAGTGGCACAGAGACGGTGAGTCCGTTGCATGTGTGCGAGAGGCGTCTAGCTGGTGCGCGCATAGCTCCGCGAAATTGTATTTCTGTCCAAAACCTATCATCGACACCAAAACGGTTCGCATGCGGCGCCACTCCTCCTCCTGGGCACTTCCATGTGGTCAGTCAGGAAAACGGGTGCGTGGTTCTTTGCAGGGCTGAGTGCCGTCATAATGAAAGCGCCGACCATGTACGATAATATGCCCACCCAGCCGGCAACAGTGAAAGAGCTTTCATCCGACAACAGGGAGAGGTGGTAACACACTCGGGCTCAGGCAGCAGCCCGCGCTTTGTCAGCGCCCCAACGTGCAGTCATGTGCGTGCGACATGGAAGCGTCATGCGAATTCCTCCTGCTCATCAGAAACGTCGGGGATGGACAACGGCATCTCCCAACCGCCATCACCGCCGTCACAGAAGAATTAGCGGCATGGAGAGGGGACGAATGTATCGAAACAAGGACCCGGGACCGGAGCTGCAACGCACGGAACCAAAGGAGTTAGTTCTCTTACAAGGTGCGCATCATGCTGACGAACTCGCCGTAGTCGATGGTTCCGTTGCCGTCCTGGTCCACCTGGTCAATGATCTCGTCAATTTCCTTGGGGTCCACCCCCAGGGCCGGGTCAGAGAGCGCGTTAAACAACTCTTGCCGTGTGATCTGGCCGTCCCCGTTCTCATCAAATTTGGCGAAGGCCTGCAGAGCAAGTGACGTGCCACATGGGCCAAAGGGCAGGACGCAAGGGCTCACCAGCCGCATGTAGGGTCAGAAACACTACCGCCATGGTGAAAAACAATACTGTGGAGACCTGTCGGTATCTGCATGCTGTTGCGGCAGTTGAAGCCCAGATTCACGCCGTCAGGACGCCGACGACAACCGCGAGCGTGCCCACACATTGCCAACCATCACGCAGGACCCAAGAAAGAGCAATAAAAAATACATCAGGAATGAAACCCCCTCCCAGTCTGCCTATTTGCCTGCTTATGAGGCAAAAATTTTCGGGGGTTGTGCGATGCTTCCCAGACCTGATGCATACGCTGTGCCGGTACATCCGAACTCCCATCATGGACCTCTGCCAAGTTTCTGCCCGCGTCCGTGCCCACCTGCTTGAGCAGCTCCTCACGCTCCAGCTTGGAGCGGTTGATGGTGGCCGCCAGGAACTCCTCGTAGTCCACAAAGCCGTCGCCGTTGACGTCTGCCTCCTGCGGGGATGGACGTATCATCAAAGGAAAAAACCTCGTCAATATTGAGGCTCACGTTTCCCGCATACGGATAGCGCTTACACAAATCACAGGCCGCTCGCCTGTCGCCAGCGCTCGCCACGCCACAAGCACCCAGAAAGATCTGAAAGGTTCGGACCGGCTCGGGTAGGAAGACGATTTGGGCTAAACTTGTTGAGAAGCCTCTCGGGTAATGGGCCCCAAGGTCAGCGGCGTGGAACCCCCCAACAAGCAGGAAGTTTTTGGAGGTCGGTGTGAGAGGTCACAATACCCCGCCACGCAGCTTCTTTCCTTTATGTCGTCAATCGAAGTCATTCAAGTAATGCTCGAAGGCGCTCCGGGACTCCCTCGCGGTCAGTTGCTTCGTGCACAGGTGCGCGGTGGCCAGAGCTGGGTGTGTCTGGGCTGTTTCTGGATCATCCGCCCTGCGGCCCCCACCTGAATCATCCGCCCAACGTCGTTCTCGGTGAGACCCTGCACGCCCTTCTTCTTGAGGGCATCGCTGAACTCCTCCACCGAGATGGTGCCGCTCTTGTCCTTGTCGATCTCCAAGAAAATCTCGCGCATCCCATTGATCTCGTCCAGCGGCAGGCTCTTCGCGATCAGCTGTCATGCACAACCAGCAGCACACACGAAGAGGAGAAAACCAATATAGTACGTTGACTGTGAGCCGTCGGTACTCCTTTCTTGTACTCCAAAACGCACCAATGGCATCAAACCAGCGGGCTCTCCCTCACGTCAGAACCCCTATGCCCGCCAGCCTTTTATCACTCCACGTGCACACAACGCGATCTCCCTCAGCGTTTCCCGCTGCTCACACAGAAGGGTCGTGTACCCTTCTGCATTTGAACTAGCATCCATACGCACCTTGAGCGCCTCCTTCTTCAGGCGGTTCATGGCGCTGAACTGCTTGATGCGCGACAGCACCTCCAGCTGGATAGGCTGATCGGCAGCGCAGCCATTCTCGCGCATCCACTCGTGCTGCAGGATCTGCTGCGCCGTCGCACGGCGCTTAGGGTCGCGGACAAGCATGCGCCGCACGCAGTCCTTGGCGGCCTCTGCGGGGTTGCAGCATACAACGATATGGGTGCGGGACGTGACTGGACGTGCTCGGACTGTCCTCCTCCTGACCACCTGCGGCCCGCCGCATCTGCACCCGCACCCGGTTACATACCCTAGCAGAACAGACATCAAGCAGCAACGCATGTTTGCGACAGGGAAATCAGTGCACCGGTTTAAGCATCACTGACCCGAAATGTTGGGCCACGGATCGCTGGTGAAGTCCACGGTCTTTCCGACAACCGCCTCGAAAATCTTCTTCTCGTTGTCGCCGTGGAACGGCGGGTACCCGCACAGCAGGATGTACAGAATCACACCGCACGACCAAATGTCCGCCTCCTTGCCGTACGAACGCTTGAGCACCTCGGGTGCCACATAGTAGGCGCTGCCCACGATATCCGTGAACACCTGGCCCTCCTGCAGGCCAGCCGACAACATCGCACATGCAAGCAATGCATTGCAATAGGCTGTCAGACTGCGAACATGGATTTGCGCGGGCTTGTATGGTGTGTTCCCTAGCAGACCGAGTCCATAGCACGCAGATCTTCGATTACCAAAATCACTTTCAAGAGACAAGTCCCTCGTGCCATCACTTCAGTTCTTTTCAACTCTTCTGTGTTGCCCGTCATCGGGCATCCCACCAAGACACCATAACGCGCGCCCAACTACCGTGTTCATCGCGAAGATCATCCACGGACGTAACCTTGTTATCCCGCGAAACCAGCCACGCCATACAGTCCGCTATCCGGGAACAGCGGTTGATGATTTTACCCGCTCAAACAGCAATATAGCAGCCCCGAAGCTCTCACGAAGGGTTGAACACGCTGACATGGCAGCCGAATGAAGGATTGTACTGGTGCAATGAGCGGAGGGAGGCCATGGCCATGGCCCTCCCGCGTCCATGGCCAGCGGCCGTCCTAATGATGCAATATAAGGCCCGGACGGGTATCATGACCCCATGATACCTGTACGTGCCTTATACTGCATCCTTAGGACGGCCGCTGGCCATGGACGCGGGAGAGCAACTGATTGCATGCGATGGATGCATAGATCCGTCCTGGTGGACGATGGCTTTCAGGGTCCTACACAGAGTTACAATTACGACTACGCGCTCCCGGCACCAGACCGTCCCCTCCCACATTGCCCGTGGCCCCTCGGCTGCGCCCCAATTCGCCCCAATTCGTTGTCTTGCGTTTCTCCACGCCCAAGCATTCACGTTTCGTTCATTGCCACCGCCCACATGCTTTGCCTACCTGGAAGAAGGACGACAGACCAAAGTCCGTCGCCTTCAGCGCGGCGGACGGGGACTTGTCCGACAGCAGGAAGTTCTCGGGTTTCAGGTCACGGTGAATGACACCCATGCTGTGGCAGTGCGACACCACGCCCACGATGGTACGGATCAGCGTCGCCGCGTCCTTCTCCGTGTAGTGGCCCTTCTTGACGATTGCGTCGAAGAGCTCACCGCCAGAGCATACCTCCATGGCCAGGCACACATTGCTCTTGTCCTCGTACACGCCCTGCCGTGTCAGAACACATCCAACAACAAACCCAATTTAGACCATTCGGCGCCGAAGACTACCAGAGGCTTGCTGTTATGAAGCAGCCGAAAGACCTGCTCCACCCACCTTGAGGCACACGACGTTCGCGTGTCCGGCCAAGTGGTGCATGATCTGCACCTCGCGCTGGACGTCCGCGATCTCCTCGGCGCTGACCAGCTTTTTCTTGCTGATCACCTTAATGGCAACTTTCTCGCCAGTGCGCTTGTTGGTCGCCGAGTACGTCGTGCCAAAAGTGCCCTTGCCGAGGATGCTGCCCGGCTCGTAGTCCTTCCAGCAATCAGTATCAGCGTAAGTCGGAAGAATCCAGTTCCCTGGCTTGACCGTCTTGCTCAACGGAGCAACCTATAAGTAGCACCACGGCGGCAATTGCGTAACATACATGTCTGATACTGGTAAACGAACTGCGCGACTACATACCGGGCTGGAGACCGCATTCGTCGCCACCTTGCCCTCTTTGAAAGTGAACTGCAGCTTCACGGTGCCGCGACCCTTGCCCTTGCGGCTTATGAGCTGCAACTCCAGTGTCGTCGACCCCGCCTGAACGATAGGCGACAAAGCCACTTTGCCACTGCCGAGGGCAACATCCCTGAAGACGACGTTCTCATCGTAGAACTGCGGGAAGGAAGGCATACATCTTAGCACGCAGCGGAGTTACATCACCGACCCAGCTTCAGGTTACCTCAAGCTTCAATTGCTGCTCTGGCGTGACGTTGTTGAAGGTAAATCGTTCGTTCCATTCCGGGTCCTTGCCGCCGTCTGCACACACAACAACAGTCACCAGCTCCGGTGACTCGTTGTCAAGGGACACAAAGGTCCGAGCAAAGCCTACCGACAATTGTCTTCGATCTCTGGTTGTGGTCTCCAAGCGTAAGGACGGCGTATGGGTCCTGAGGGCCAAAGAGAGCGGGCGCTAAGAAACCCTCCACGTTGCCCGCTCAGCCGGCTGCCGAAAGCCGAAACGAACCTGCTTGCCTACGCCAAACCCAGCGACACCAACAAACTCGACATCCTTGAGGAATGTCGCCGAGACAACTGCAAGAATTTGGGGGCTTTGCCGTCACCGGGCACACGGTAGGCCAATTGGCACAGCTGAAAGGCGTATCCTCGAACTTACGCATCACTTCCAGCGTGCCAGTTTTCGACATCTTGACTGACTACTTCGCGTTCGAAGTGCAAGCCTCTCTGTAAAGCTTTCGGGCTAACACCCAAAATACTGATCAGGTGGGCTCTGAACGGTGTCAATCCTAATCCTGCACGCTAACGCAATTCCATGACTTGCTGTGCCCGCAATTAAATCCCTGTAAAATTGTAATTCCTTGAGTTTTCTAGGCCGCCTGCATATTGTACACCACCGTACACCCTCGCGATGCAGTGCGAGAGTGCGGAAGTACCAGGACGACAATGATTGTTGAAATTGCCATACCACAAATCAGCTGTGGAATTTTATATAGCAGGTAGTGGTATGCGGTACCAAGGTCTGTTAGGCGCTTAGGCCAGCGTTTATACCGCAGCTGCTTGCCACAGTGTGGGACCTCCTTGAAAAATCAGCATAATTTCTCTGGGCAGTTACTTAGTTTTGTTTGGCCTTCTGCTCTTGTGAGCTCTTGCCCCCTTGGGCCATTCCGGAGCCTCTGTTCCGGAGAAACCAAAGGGCACGACTGTTTTACTGGATGGACATTTTGTAAAGTCATGATAGAGATGTCAAATCCATTCTATACAATGGAGCCCGTTGCGGCCTCAGGCGGGCCTTAGGACTGCTGGATATACAGTTTCTGGCGATTCGGGCATCGCAAATCAGCATCTGTCTAGTTAATGCGCTGATGAATCTCTGGTCAAAGACATAATCAAAGTGGTATTAACATGTTTTCGCAAGCGGTAGGTGACAAGGTGCTGCCGTTTCATCCGGTTAGCATGGATAGGCAGCCATTTAGCACGCTTGGGCTTGGAAACAATTATTCAATGTTGATGTTAAAATTTCGTGGCTTTTGCTGTCTTCACGTTGCGGCGCATAGGGCAGCTAGCCTTACGATACGCCCACTACGCCTCAGCGTCAGACTTCTCTCTTGGCCTGTCACACTACGCTTCTGACGGTGGCTCTGGAGAACATCATATCGAGACCGCGTTCTAATACAAGGACTGGCAAACCTCTGTCCCAGGGGGCGCATGTTGGGGGCGCATGTCCAATGACACATCGGTGAGGCACATCTTTCATGCTCCATTGGCAATTTGGGATGCGGTCTTGTACCTCATCCTCGCGCACCTTGCGGCCGAAGCTGCAACACCCCTCTCTCGTACAGTCCGTACAATTCAACAAACCCCAGATTGATACAGTCCGTACAATTCATCAAGCACCGGATTGCAGGCTGCTGTGATGCACGCCGCGGTCCAACTAGAATCACTGGGCGCCACCGCTGGTGGGTACGGACTGGGGCTCACGGCAGGTGCGACATCGACGGCTCACACGAAGCATCGATCAACAATGACTCTCTCTAACAACACGGGAAACCGTGCAGGCGCACGCAGTGAGCCGTGGGCTGCGTCGTGACCCATGTGTCATTCTCGTCTGGGAGAATGGCCCTGGTTGCCGCCGGGCAAGTGGCAAGACCAGGACATGACGCCAAAACGCATTTCGTCGAAAGAGTCAACCCTCGCACCTCCCTGTCCAAAACACCCGAGGTACGCGAGCCGCGGAGAAGCCACGGAAGCCCCCGACGCCGCTGCCTTCACGGCGTCCCGGGCAATCGTCCATCCATGTCATCATGTTTAGTAAGCGGTACGGTACGGAGCAGTACGGAACGTCACGATATGACATCATCACGGCCCGATCCCCATTTCGCTCTCTCTGGGTCACACGGTGTCGAAACGCGAAGCAGGGAATATATATCCAAGTGAATCGGGATCCGCCGGGACTACCTCCATTCTCCGTCGACCTTATGCAGCCCACGGCCACGGCTCCGTCTTCCATTTGTCACAGCCCGCACATCCCCGTGCCGTACGAGTGTACGACCCTCAGTATGACCCCCTCCCCCGACACCTCTTCTGTTGGAGTTATGAAAGGCGTGCGATCGGCTGCCACCATCGAAACCCTCGCCCCACCACGCCACGAGGGTCCCGAGCTCACGCTTGGGGCAGTGATATGCTATCCCGAGTGCGGTAGATTGGACCTCGACCCAGGCGTAACAAAATATTCTGAAACCTTCCTGGACCCTTTCTGGAATCCATGTGGAAACTATGTGGAGCCTTGATTAACAGCGCTCAGCCGGCCACTTGGGTTTGACTGGTGGTATGCTAAGCCCCGTGGGACGCTGACCGTGCGTGGGAGTACGCATGCGCCCAACCCAGACCGCAGCCCGCAGCGCGCCGAAAATGTGTGTCTCTGCGCTTTCGTACGTCCGGCGCGTGACTGCCGTACACATCACTTTCCGACGGGCAAGCACCATCACCATCACCGTCACCACCATCATCACCACCACCACCACCGGCCCTTCAGCGCTGACGCGCCCTGCACTGAAGCCGCCGGGGTGCAAAGGTGTGAACATGCTTATGCGCGGCGGCCCCACCTAGATCTCCCCACGTCCCCAGGCCCGCGCACGGCGGCTGAGCATGCTCGCTGAGGCAGGGTCGCAGGGGGTGGGCCCACCGAAACCCCTGGGCGCAACCCGCTCCTGCCCCTCCTGCCCCTGCGTCACCTCGCTGTGACACCCAACCTTTGACTGCCTGCCCGCGGTGCACCGTGGCCGACAGCCCGCCTGCGCCGCCACGTCCCCCGGCTCTCGAGTTTCGCCCGGTTCTCGTGATGTACCCCTCCAGCCACCTCCCCTCCCCTCCCTTGCGGGGCTGGCGGGCTGGCGGCCCATTTTGATGGCGTCTCGCTGCGCGGTGTGTCAGCCGTCACCGCCCGCGAACACGGTGCACGACGGCGACAGCTGCGCCACCTGGCTCATGGCCGAGGGGCTGACGTTGGGGGTGGTGGACAATCCCGAGTCCCATCGAGGAAGACCGATGGCCAGACATCCCAGCGCCGGTAACCGGGGGCCCTGCGGCGACGGCGACGGCGGCGGCGCCGCCGCCGCCTGACCGACCCGTGGGCCTGTCTCTGCCATGTCTGCGTCCAGAGACTGGCCCGGTAGCCCCTCAGCACTCCGGGGACGTAGCCCCAGCACTGGAGAGTCTGGAGCGGAGGGAGGAGCCGAGGGAGCCGCGGAGGGAGCCGCGGCGCGTGGCGCGGAGGGCGGCGCGGGCTCCAGGGATGTGCAGCGCTCCGCACCGTCGCCCGTGGCGGCGGTGGCGACCCGCGCAGGGAGCCCCGATCCTGGTCCTCCGTCCGGCGGCTGCCTGCCGCCGGAGGCGGCGGCGGCGGTGGCGGCTGCCGCCGCCGCTTGTGCGGCCGTCCCCCGCGGCTTCCTGAGTTGGGGTACCGGCCCGCGTGCCGAACCCGCCGCACCCGCCGCCGCCGCCGTCGCAGGGGCGAGATCCGACTGCCAGCTGACGGCGGCGCCCCGGGCGGCCAGTGCCGCCGCTGCCGCCGCCTTGGGCGTCAGCGTCGGGAACGTGAAGCCGCCGCCGCCGTCGCCGCCGCTGCTGCCCCCGCCCCCGCCGTCGCCGCCGGTTGCCCAGCCGGCACCACCACGGGCGGCGGCGCCGTGACAGCCCGGCGGCCCTCCAGGCCCGGCAGCGCCCTCTGAGCCGCCGCGCCGGCGCATCGCGACAGCGCCCGCCACCGCCACCAGTGGCGGTGCGGTCGCCTCTGGGGTATCAGCGCCGTGGCTGCTGGCGGCGACCGCTATACCGCCACCGGCACCCGCAGCGTGGTTATGGAGCCCCGCTGCTGCACCCCTGAAGCTGGTGGCCACGTAGAGCAGTCGGGACGGGGAGGCGGTGAGCATGTCGGTGGAGGCCACGTCAGCCCCGTCGGCCTTGCCTGGGTGCGGATCCTGGACGGGTGCTGACCCATGGGTCGCGACCACCGCGAAGGCGCCGCGGCGGCGGCGCCGCCGGCGCAGCAGCACCGCCGCGGCCGCGACGGCGGCGGCGCACAGCGCGCCGCCAAGCACCGCCACGACAATCGGTACGGCGATGCGCGTGACGGGGTCCGCGGTGCCGCCGCCGCCAGCAGCGTGGCCGCTGCCGCTGCCGCTGCCGCCGGCGCCGCCCCCTGCCGCCCGCGGCTGCTGATCGCTACGGTGTTGCTCGGACCTCTCGTGAGCAGCCCCAGTCGAATCGATGGACCCACCCATGGGGCCGTCAGATCCGGGGCCAGTGGTTCCGGGGCCAGTGGTTCCGGGGCCAGTGGAGCCGCCCGGTTGGGCCCGTGCCGCTGTGCCGGCTGGCTCTTCGGAGCGTGCTGACGAGGGGTCGGGCAGCTGTGGTGCCGGGCCGCCGCCCCCGGGTCCGGTCCCGCGGGAGCTACCGTCCCGGAAATCGGGGCCTGCGAAAAGACACGAAACGATACCGTGATGCCGCCGCTTCGAAGTCCCGCGGCTTGGGGTCCCCCAGAGATATGCCGTACCGTACCGTACCGTACCGTACATGTGGGGGTCCAACCGAAACAACCGAAACAACCCTCCCAGAAGCCTCCACTGCCCGTCCCCTCCCAGGCATGAGTTTATCGCAACGGCCGACCCGCGGGTCTCCCTGCCTCCCTGCAGGGACTGCCTGCATCGCCTGAGTCCAACAGCGGGGGACCGTCCTCCCCGGGAAATACACACATACACATCCCCTGTCGTGCGTCCTCCTCTCCTCCACCAGCTCCCCGCTTGGGCCGATGGGCCCCGCCGCGGGTCTTGTCTGTGGCACGGGTAGGCGCCGATAATCCCTTCTCGGGGTCCCCTCGGAGTCCCGCTGCCACTTAAACGGACAAATATGCATTCCATATTTCCATTCCAGTCTCTCCGACCCGCGAGCACCACCACCTGCCTGAGCCCGCCCCCGCGTCGACCGCCTCCGAGGAGGCGGCGGCGGATGATGAGGAAGAGGAAGAGGTGGAGGCGGGGGAGCCGACGTCCGAGTAGGTCTCCGTCGTGAGCGACGCCACGGGGTAGGGCAGGCCGAGCTGCTGTTGGATCTCGAGCAGCAGTCCCGACCCGCGGGTCAGTGCCCTCAGCAGCCGCTGCTCCGTGGCCACCGGCTGGGCGACAACGATGGTCAGGGTGACCTGCGGGAGGGGGCCGTCGAGGGGGCGACAGGGGAGGGGGCACGGTCGCACGGAGGAGGAAGTGGTTGTGTTATCGACGGAGGCAAAAGTGTGCACTTGGTGCACTTGTGGAGCCTGTCCGGTGCGCCACTGCGGCGCGGTATCGTGTTTGCAGTGTGTGGTGTGTGGAGGCTGCGGCTGTCACCGATGACCCTAGCGGGGTCCATTTGACATCATAGTAATAATACTGGCCGTGATTCGCACCCAGGCCTTGAGCCGGGGCATGGACGCCGCACTCCCCAAAAGCCGCACTCCCCAAAAGCCAGCTCCGGGCAGTTCCGGGCAGTCAACCAACACCGCCCCCTGGAGCTCCCCCTCTCCATGCCATTGACGCACCCATTACAAGGTGGAAGGACCCTTAGTCCCGACCTTGAAATCCAACAGGCCCAGACAGCTTCGTGGGCGCCTCGTATCATCTATCGTGCAATTGCTGGGGTTCATGCTCTCATAACACCCGAAGAGCCTTCCCTTTCCCTACCCCCACAACCACACACCAGCAGTGAAGGCTCATCGGCTTGCTGCTGTGGTGCCGCCGCCGTGACCAGCGTGACGGCCTGCGACTGCTGCTGCGGTTTTGGTTGAGCTGCCGCCGCGCCTCCCAACTCCTGCTGCTGCTGCTGTTGTTGCTGCTGCTGGGCCAATCGCCGCCGGCGGTCCCCGACCACCGTCGCGATGCGCACGCTGCCGGCCCCCCCCGCACTCGCGCCCGGGGCCGCACTCCCAACGCTAGCCCTGGCCCCTCCGCCGGCAACTGCAGGAGCAGCCGCCGCAGCGGCGGCAGCCACAGCAGCGGCGGCAGCCGCGGCGGCGCCATCCAAAGTGAGAGGAGCGCCGTCCTCTGCGCCGCCGCCCTCACTACCGGGCTGCTGAGACGAGGTCGCCAACCCCGCCACGCCCAGACCGTCACTACTACTCGCCGCAGTAGCAGCACCAGCAGTACCAGCAGCATCAGCAGTAGCAGCACCAGCAGTAGCAGCTTCAGTAGCTGCAGCTGTAGTCCCTCGGGCGTCGAATATGGTGCCTCCGGCCGGACTTGTCCCGCCACCCGGGCCAGCGGTGCCCGAGCCGCCGCCGACGACGACGGCGACGTCGAATGCCGCTGGGGCACCTCCCCGAGGCTTTATGCCCGAGGCTAGGCCAGAGGAACCGACACTTGCATCGGTTGGAGGTGGCGGCGGCAGGGCAGTCGCGCTGGTGGTGGCGGCGGCGGCGGCGACCGCGCCAGCCGCGGTGCTGGCGGCGGCGGGAGCGGCGGCGGGAGTGGTGGCGTTACTGGTGGTCCTGGCGGGAGTGGTTGCCGCGCCGGCGGGGGGAGCAGCGGTGCCAGCCGCGGAATCGGCGGCGGCGGCGGCGGAGGTGGCGGCGGCGGTGGTGCCGGAGGAGGCGGCGGCGGCGGGCAGCTCCATGGCGCTGCTGACCTGTACGACATTCACGGGCACCTCCGCCACCGCCGCCACCACCGCGATCAGCGGGGCCTGGTAGCGGCTCTGGAAGGCGGCTCGGTCGACACCTGCGTCGAACATGGCCGCAGCACCCACGATAGGACAGGACAGGTTTTGACAGCGGCGTATGTACGGGCACGTACGGCGATAAGCGTTACTGTGAGTGCCGTACGCATGCCGGACCCAGCGAAAGCGCAGTCTCGGCTCCACGCCGTCAGTACCGTCTGCGCGGCGGCCGCCGCGGTTGACCAGGCCCCCTTTGGTGGGGAAACCGTTCCCCGATGGCGGACCGCTAGTGCTCCGCTCACGTGTGACACCGCCGGTCATCGGAGAGTCCTCGACGACTTCGTGCAACCGCATGACCCCGCCGCATGGCACTGAAGGCGCACAAGGCGCACGCATATGGCACGCAGCACCCGAGTACAGCAAAACCACCGCGCAGAGCTCTTGAGCCCTAGAGACACGCCCCCCTCGCCCCCACAACAGCGCCGTGGAACGCACCCAACCACACGAACCACCGTACCGCCGTACCGCTGTACAACCCACCGGGCAGCTCCAGCCGCACCACGACCGCGCCGCCGCCGCCGCCACCGCCGCCGCCAGCACGACCTCCGGCACCTGCTACGCTGCCGCCGCCGCCGGCGGCGCCGCCGCTGTCCTTGCCCCGCGAGCCGCCGTCCGCCACGTCCTCAGCCGCAGGCGGGCCCGTCCGGCCCTTCCCGCCGTTCACCTGCTCCACCTCCACGTCCATCTGCTGCCCTGGCGCCGCGGGCCCCGGGTCGCCGTCAAGTCCCTGTCCCAGCCCCTGTCCCCGGCCCGGGCCCGCGCCCAGGCCCAGTCCTTGGTTGAAGCCCCCGCAGGTGCTGCTGAAGAAGGTCCGCAGCACCGCAGTGGCGCGGGCCTGCCCCTCCCAGGTCTCCAGTGTAAGCCGACACAGCGGGTCGCCCGAGGTGCAGAGGCTGGTCAGGGAGAGCGCGCAGTTGGCGGAGAAGGGGTCCTGTACGGTATCGTACAAACGGCATGGCACGGTACGGCAGCCGCAGTAAAATGGACGTGATAGGGTGCGTACAGGGTCCGCGCTGGCGACACACAGGCAACAGTGCATTAATTGCCGTACGTGCATCACGCGCCGTGCGCATGCTGTTGTACATGCATGCAGTAGTACTTCCGTACGTGTCCGCGTTCATGTACGGTGCCGAAGATGACAGGGCCGATCCTGCACGGGGCGAGAAAGCCCACGGCATCCACGGCAGCGAATCCTGTGATTCCCAGAAACGCTAGGTATCACGGATCGCGGTTTGCGGACCCCCCGCTGAACCCGCCCTGCCATCCAAGTGCTCGTAGCCGAGGCGCGCCAGCTGTATTTCGAACAGATTTACCGCCATTTCGATCGTCGTACTGTACTGCTGTACGACTCACCACGGCACAGTTGCAGTACGACGGCGCCGTGATGGCGCCAGGGAAACAGGCGTCCCGGAGCTGCCGGTAGACGGCCCGCAATGCCGTACCCGTGAGGAGGCTGCTCACGTTGCCCGCCTGGAATGCGGGGCCCAGGGAGCACAACACGCCGCCGGTGCCTGGCGTGGGGTCACCGCTGCCGGCAGCGGCGGCGGCGGCGGCAGCGGCGGCGGCGGCAACCTCGCCGGCGGCGGCAGTGGCGGCGGCAGCGTCGCCGGTGGCCAGGTGCAGTCGTCGCCGCGTCAGGCGCAGGCGCGGGCGTGTACTGCTCGGCGATTCCTCCGCGGCTGGCGCCGCCGCGGCGGCAGTCCCAGCGGCGGCGGCGGTCCCAGCGGCGGCGCCGCCGCCGCCGCCACAGACCTCCCTGACGGCCGCCCTGCACTCCGCGGAACCTAACCCCAGGTAGGCGCAGATGCAGGGCGGGTAGGAGGTGGGGGTTGAGGACGGGGCGCCGGTGCCGGTGGAGGCGGAGGTGGCGGTCTGCTGGGCTGGCTGACCGACCGGTTGCGCGACAGGCTGCTGCTGCTGCTCCTGCTGTCCTCGCTGTTGTTGTTGCGCTCGTTGTTGCGGAGGGACGGCATCCGCGTTCGAGGCGGCGGTGGAGGACGGTGCGGCCTGGGCGGCTCTGTCGGCGCCGGGACTCGGGGGCTGTGAGGCGCCCGGGGGCCGCGCAGCGGCGGCGGCGGCGGTGTCGGTGTCGGGGGCGGACTGCTGCGCGCACACACGCTGGGGGGAGGGTCACGGCAGGGCGGGCCACGACGGGGGCAGCCGCGGAGGCGGCTTCGGCGTTGGCGTCGTCGGCGGCGTCGGCGGGTGAGACAAGTGGCGGTGGGGCCTGCTGGGGCCTGCCCTGGTATACACCGGTGATCCCTTTGGGGTCCGCTGTAACGTTCATTCGTTCAAGTGGCTGTTTTGACGAAGCGCGGAGGACACGAGGGCATGGAGGGAGTGAAGCGGCGAGACAAATCGCAGCAGGCGGGAATGCCCTCGAGCACATCCCCTGCATGATGTAGGTGACTTGAGGACACCGCCATGTACGGGCTTCCTTCCCACCCGCACCACGACGCACCACGACGCCACATACACAACAGAGCCGTTGATCAATCATGATACGGGGATGACCCACGGGGTCCACTGTAACATCGTTAGTTAATGATACGGGGACAGAAAGAATAGTCCTCTTCTGTGATTAGTTATGTAACCATTATTTTGGTTACAGTGGACCCCACGGGTGCCGCCCTCGCAGTCACACCGTGCCGAGAACTTCGTGCACCCCTCGGGACTGCGTCCTCTGAGCGGTGAGGACAGCGGTGTTAGAGTGTTGCCGTACGTACGTACGGATCGCGGCGAGACCCGACCCGCGCGTATCCGCACCTCGCCCGGCGGTAGATAGGCGGGTGCCGCCCACGGCCCACCCACGCACGACGCACCCGACCCTACCGGACCCGACCCGGCGTGCCTGGATGTACGGCAGTACGATGGCCTCGTCTCGCGCCGGCGACTCCAGCGCCTCGCAGATCTTGCCGGTGGGGGCCAGGCGGCAGATGAGGCGGGTGGCATCCGCACACCCGGCCGACCCACGGGACCGCGCACACGAGCAGACCGGGCTCCTGCAGGTGCCCCGGGGTGCAGCACACAGCACACAGCACACAGCACACAGCACGCAGCACACAGCACACAGCACACAGCACACAGCACACAGCACACAGCACACAGCACACAGCACACAGCACACAGCACACAGCACACACCACACGACATCCACGTGACATGTGCAATAATAGCGGAGGGGACACGGCCGGCTTCAACGTACGCTCGCCGCTGTGTCCCGTGTGTCGTACCAAGGTCTGCGCTGGGCTCGGTTATTTCCGAAGTCCTGTTCAAAATAAAGCAACATAGCAACATAGGATGCCTCTGTCTCGCGACTCATTCGGAACTCCTCATGCAGGCGAGCCAACAGGCCGCGTACGGCCCTTTGTACGGCTCCTGTACGGCCCCTGTACGTGCCTGTACTGCTGCCAGGGCCAAGAGTATCCTCCCAGGCCCACAGCCCAATCTCGGTCCCAGTCTCGGCTGCCCAGGCCCGCCCCAGTATCGTGGAGCCGCCTGCCGACAGCTCCGGAACCAGCATCAGCACCGGGCCCGGCTCCGGAACCAGCACTGGTACCAGCAACGACCCCCGGGACCCCAGCAGCGACGTGCTGCCGATCGGACTGGCCCCCGGGGTTGGCGGCCGCGGGACCAAGGATGGCTCCAGGAAGGGCGCCCTCCACGCCGTGCTTCGGCACCAGTAACACGAGCAGGAGCAGCACCGGCAGAGGTGGGGGGTTTCCCATGGTCGCGGCCCAGCGCGCAGATGACATGGTGAGGTACGACGGACCGACAGCTGACGGTGTTGTACGACGGACCGACACCGCGGATTATGTCCCGACGGGGTCCGTCATCGCGTGCACGGCGTATCGCATTTTATGTTGCTTGGTGGCCCTTGGCTTCAATCCAGTATGCCGAACGCCTTCGTGTGTATCCCGGTTGTATATCCCGAGGGGTGATACAGACAAGCACGGCGATTATCAGTTTATCACAAACCATAAACTGTGTTGCTGCTCCGCCCGTTGACTGCTGGCCGCATTAAGTAAGGTTCACCCCGGCGTTGGCGCGCGTGGCTGTGTGTCCTTGCGGGCTGTGTGGTAAGAGGCAACTGAGCCAGAGAGAAATTTGGAACCCAGTTCGACCGTGTGTGAGGGCGGCGTGTGTGTGTGGGGTGTGTGTATGTGTGTAAGAGAAAACTGAGCCGCGAGAACCGATGTCCAGTTGTGTGTGTCGTCACGGTTCGATTCTGCGATGGCACGGAACTGCCCCTTCGGTGCCCAGTACGGGTGTGAGGTTGCGGCGTAAGGAGCCCAATCGATGGACGCGGCACAGGACGGAGGAGGATGACGGGGTGGAGGAGGAGGAGCACGTCAGCGCGGTGACGGGTAGGGCGCGGTGGATGTGGCGCCAATCGTGTTGGTCCCAGACCTCAGCGAGTCTAGGACGGCCCGAGGCACACTCGCCGGCGCACGCCCGCTGCGGCCAGTTGACGGTCGGTTCACGGGACATCAAACACGATCAAATATCCCCCCGGCCGCGGTTATCACCGGTTGGGGAGAGTCACTGTCGCCTCTCGCCTGCAGTCCCCATGCGCAAGCAGCGGGCGCGGCCTTGCGAGGCCTTGCGCACGGGGAAGGAGCGGTCAGTTGGGGCGCGAAAGCGGCCTCGCAAGGAGTGCATCCGCGGCACCTCGAAGGCGGCCCACTCGCGACGGGGCCCAAGAACGGGGCCCAAGAACGGGGCCCAAGAACGGGGCCCAAGAACGGGGCCCAAGAACGGGGACGCCAATCATGCATGCGCCCCGGTGACAGTGATCAAGTTGTCAGCTCAACGCGACGAAAGAGGACCTTGGATGAATGGCGGACACACTGATGCCATCTTTGTTTTCTCAAGACGCCAGGACAGCGCCCACGATACCTTCCCATGGCCCGTGCAAGCCGTGGGGCTCGATCGCGCTTTCCGTTGGAGCTTGTGCCGCACCCGGAAAAAACGAAATGCTCGTCCTCACAGATCTGGCGCGGCCAGAGCGGCAGCTTTGACACGACAAAATTTTGGTTCGCACGCTGGATGAAATTGTTGCTGCTGGTTGCATTTTAGGGCGGGCTCGTCTTGGGGTGCCGACGCCGCGTGCTCAGGCGGCCGATGTTCGCCAACCGTGAGATCTGGGCACATGTCGCCACGTGTGGGAACCTTGTGAGTTGATCCTCGGGCACGGCTTGGAGACACTTACTTCGCCTGCTGAATCGTTCAAGGCCTCAAATCGCCCGGCAGCCACCTGTAATCGTTCCGGTTCCTCTGTAACAGTGTCGAGTTGCTGCCCTCTGACCAAACCGCAAAACAGCCATTCTCGCATCTATCTTGGTCCTACCACTCAGAAGCCGCCCCTCCTTAAGGCTAAGTGAAGACCAGGACGGACGGTCCGTTCCTGTACTGTGCAAACCTTGTGCAAAAAAAGAGCCTGCGCGGAGTTTGCGGTCGGAACACGACCCCTCGTCCTTTTGATGGCGAGCACTTCGGAGCCGACGGCTGCTGCTGCTGCCGCAGCGTCCGCCGGCGCGCCAAGCATCTCGCCCTCCAGCGCCAGCGAGCAGCACCGCTCGGGGGCGGAGATGAAGGCGTGCATCGATAACTGCCGCGAGTGCGAACGATCGTGTCTGGAGACCATCCCGCACTGTTTGGCCAAAGGTGCGCCGGAAGCCGACGGGAAAAGCGCCGGGAGGCGCCGGACAGCGCCGGCACTGCCCGCAACCCCTCCAGTCGATAAAAAGGGAAGTCTGGAGTGTCGGGGCTGGTGTGAGGAAAGGACGCCGGGGCTGGTCGGGGTCAGGGCCTGACCCGTGGGTCTTCGTCTTGAGCCTATTCAGGACAGCCCCAGGATTTGCCCCAGCTGCCTCTTCCAACAAACTAAATCATTATCAATAAATAGAAAAATTAATTCCCATCGACTGTGGGCGACCAAGAATCCATCGCCGCCCCGTGGACAGCAGCATTGACATTCGGGCCATTCGCGCTTCCACTTGTACGTCATCCAACATCCATATCATTCATTAATTCATTCCCGTGACAGCAAGCCACTGTGCTGCGCTGCACCGCGCTGGTCCCAACCCTGTGCTCCTCACCCCTGCCTCAGGTGGGCACCACGCCCGACCCGATCACATCTTGCTGCTCGAGGCGAGTGCGAGTGGCGTGTCGCGTGTGTTGTGCGCTGTGAGCGTTTCAGTTGGTTCCCAGTTGATTTACCGCATACCAAGAGCAGCGCGGCCAGGTCGCGTGTCGTGCTGCCCGGTGTTGCCTCCCAAATTGTGTGGAGGTGGAACCCCACCTGACGCGCGCATAGCGGCAGCTCCGAAGCCGCAACGGACCGGCCCGGGGTGGTATCCTTAGCAGCAATAACGGTTGGGAGTGGGCTCACAGTGGGTTGGGGCGTGGGGGTGATGGCGGCGTGGGAGGTGGGAAGCCGACGCCCCCGGGGGTATGGACACAGCCGGGCCGCGGCAGCGCCGACCCCCGGTGTATGACCGACGGGATCGATAATTCCAGGGGCACCACGCACCAGGACCACCAGCCACGACTAATGCCTTTTGAGTGTACGGAGTCTGTCAGGCGCTGCCATGCCGCGTGTTGGGAACGGACCGCGGCGCCGTGCCAGCCCACCAGCTGGGGCCGCTGTCAGGTGTCGGTGCTCGGGTGTGGGACTGTGGGCCCTGATCTGTGTGCGTGGGCTGGACCCAAGTACGGTGGGACTTGGCCCTTGCCGGCGGCTCCCATGGGACGGAATCTGAGTCACAGCTGGCCCGCGGCACGGCAATCGTGACGGGACGGGTTGAAGCAAGATGCGAGAGCCCTACCTCCCGTCGAACAACCCCCACCAGACCTCCCGTCCAGCGAATTGCTGCTATGCTTCGCACACGCCGCCAAGCATGCGCGGGTCGCGTCGCTACTGACCGTCCGCACTGACCCATGGGTCACAAGACACCCCAAGTGAGCAGCAACCCACAGCGCTGACCCGCCGTCTGTAACTAACTAACCAACTAACTAACTGCAGAACTGCGCCGCGATGTGCGCCACGTCGGCGCGCTTCCTCATCAGCGGCAGCCACCTGCACGTCCACACGTGTGCCGCCTGCCGGGAGGTGCGGTGTGGCGGGGGTCGGAAGGGGACGAAGGGCGAGTGGCGAGCGGCAGGCAGGCCGTAGACGAGCCATGGGAGCAGGGAGGACTTCCGCTGCGTCTTGTTCAAGGGGCCGCATTTGCGGAGTCGTTGCGGCCGGGAGCCGGGGGCCGGGGACCATCAGGTGGCCGTCAAGGTCGGGCCACTCGGTCGGTACAGCCGACAGCCCGCCCGCGTGTTCTGCCAGCGTTGTCGTACACGCCAAACGAGGACATGGGGTCAAGAGACCCAGGACCTGGGTTTGGCACGATGACATCCCGCCGGGAGGTGTGGACGGACCAGCTGAGCGCCCAGCAGCGACAGCACAACCCCACCGCCGTTGCTGACCGATGCGGCCCAGCAGGGATGTGCGACGACGACGGTATTCCCCGCTGTGCCGCAAAGACTCAAGTGATTGCGCGTTTGCTTCCAGACGTGTGCGAGTGTACAGCCAAAGCGCCGGGCGTGACCCGATCCCACTTATGCTGTAGCACGCCCGGGCCTCGCGGCGTCCAGTTGATGACTTATCAAAGGAGTCATCATCAACTCCTGGCTGGCTAGTTAGCGTTAAGCCATTGTCGAGGACCCGCAGGCTGGTCGTACTTGAATGCCCTGTTGGCTGAGCCGTTGACATGAAGTTGACCCAAATGTGTCCCGCCCTTCAGGTATGCGTGGCGTGTGCCGACGACTGCGAGGGCATGATGGGGGAGAACGACCAGTGCATGCGCAACTGCGCGGATGCATGCCGAGCTTGCGCGCAGACGTGCGGCGACATGGCTACGCGCAGGTGTTAAGCGCACGGCACGGTTACGCGCTGCGCAGTCTGCGGTGTTTGTGGCGAATCCATGCGACTCCAGCTGAGCTTCCTCTCCTGATCGCTGTGTGGGACATGGCTGGGCAGCGCCGCAACCCGGTACCGTAGTCGGCTGCGCAAGGATGCGCACGTTGATGGCCTGATAAGGGTTGCGTTTTCCAAATACGGGATGTTGTACGTTTTGTGTCTGGTGGAAGTTCATCCATGCATTTGGGGCGACAGCTCAAGCCAAGCTGCCTTTGCTCTGAATTGTGACAGGTCCTCGAAGGTTCGGATTGTGCACGCTTCTGGAGTTGAAGGCATATGATAGAATAACAATAATAACTAAAAATGGGGTCGTAGTGGAACCGAGGTACCTTTCCAGGGAGCTGAGCAGGCGGAAGTTGCCGGCTGTGAGCGTTTCTACGTGACCTGCCGTTACCTGCAAGTCCGAACCTGGCAGATATGCATTCCAAGCGTTCATGTTGCGCACGTAATATGCAACTGCCGTTCTGCGTAGGTGACCAATTTTATCAATCCGCACGGTCCGCTGTACCTCACCTTGGCGGCGAGCTCTCGCAGTACAACAGACATGCACAAAAATAAAACCTGACAACTCATAAAGATCTGTTAGCCGCATCGATATATTGAACATTGCAGCATTACCGGGGCATTTCCTTACTTGCCACGCACGCCCTTTAGCTCTCCCTCTAGCCCCGCGCTGCTTTGCTTTTCAAGACCAACATCTTTCTGTCTATCTTTCATATATCACTCAGAATGATGCAGCTGGGGCGACCGATGGCGCAGCAAAGGGGTGAGTGCAAGACTATTTTGAGCTCTGACACGAAACGCATACGTGGTCAGGCCCAGAGGCGTTGGATAGTCATCACTTACCTAATAACATTGATGCTTTTTGCAAACATGTCAAGCAATTGATTGAGGATCGCGGTAACCTTCCCAGAGGGAGAACTTTTGGCTTTACTGAACGAACTTTCCAGGCCTTTTCTGGCCAATGCTGCAATTGAAAGCTGTATAATGTGGAAGGATCATAGTCCTTGTTGCGCTATCATGAAGACCCCTGCTGTGCACACGCAGGCGCTTGCAAGCAGACGTCATCGTCTAGCCGGAAGGCTGTGGCGGTCCGTGCTGCCGTTGCCTCGGCTCCGCAGCAGCCGGCTGCTTCTTCTACATATGTCCCGCGCGTCGAGGGCCCAATTATCATGAATGGCCAGGTCCTCCACAGTCTCACGGCGGAGCGTCTTGATGTCGTTCGCAGTCTTGAGGACGGTTACCTGCAGACCCAGGTAGGGAGCGTTCAGCATTGAACGGATGAAGTCGCGATAACTGGCGGAGGAATTGCGGCCGTGCTTCGCCACCGGCTCCAAACCTTCCCCCGTGCAGTTGGGCTGATACCAGCACTCCGCCGTGCTTTTCCCTGTGCCTGCGTATGTAGGTAGTTCCACTGCTGAAGCCGGTGGACAAGTGCTGGCAACCCGCGGATTTCCTGCCGCATTCCGAGGATCCGGACTTCCTGGACAAGGTAGGGTCGCAGCCGCACGAAGGCCACCGCCGGGGGGGCTGTTCGGTTCTCTACAAATGTGTAAACGGCATTCCTTAGCTTGTTGCCTTGCTGTGTTCACTTGTGCGTTACGTCATCTCTACTGTGTCTACCTGAAACGTGGGTAGTCATCCGGAAACGTGGGTTGCCGTCGGGCTTTGCTGAGTTTGACAGGAACTTCCACGGCCGCCTGCTCGCAAGCTGCTGCCCCTCACCAACGCCGTGACCAAAACGCACGCCACTCCATGTACCCCCGCACCCCCGCCGTAACGCACAAACCTCGCACTGCAGGTTCACGAGCTGCGCGAACGCGCTAAGAACCTGCCTGACGACTACCTGGTGGTGTTTGTGGGCGACATGATTACGGAGGAGGCGCTGCCCACCTACATGACCATGCTGAACACGCTGGACGGCGTGCGCGATGAGACGGGCGCCAGCCAGACCCCCTGGGCCAAGTGGACCCGGGAGTGGACTGCGGAGGAGAACCGCCACGGCGACGTCATGAACAAGTACATGTACCTCACGGGCCGGGTCAACATGAAGGCCATCGAGGTGACCATTCAGAACCTCATTGGCAGCGGCATGGACCCGAAGACGGAGAACAACCCGTACCTGGGCTTCTGCTACACCTCCTTCCAGGAGCGCGCGACCAAGGTAGGTGCTGTGTGGGGTACTGCGTGGAACCCATTGGTCGCGGAGATAGATGGCCGAGGCGATTTGGGTTACGGTGCAGGACCTGCGTGTCAGCCGTGGCGATCTGGGTTTACCCGAACAGATCAGAAGGAATCAGGGTTTTGACGGATGGGCATGAGCGAAGGTATGGGGCTGATTGGACATCATCAGGCCGTGCGTACGGCATGCCCCCGGACTCGACCTGGGAGATCGCGGTCTGCGTATTGAATTATGGAAAGGTTTTGTTGCGGCTGGGGGTGATGGTTTCAACGAATGAAGGCCGTGCCGTAGTGACTGTCGGTTGACAGGAGTGTCTGGCGGTTGAGAAACCTGAAGGTGCACTGCTCTGCTGCATCTGGTAAGGATTCTCTATCATCGTGCTATTCTGAACACCGACATTAGACAGTGCGGCGTGTGGTCTCGTACGATTGTGGTTTTGCCGTCTCGCACAGGTCTCGCACGGCAACACGGCCCGCCACGCCTTGGAGCACGGCGATGACGTCCTCGCCAAGATCTGCGGCTCAATCGCATCTGACGAGGGCCGGCACGAGATCGCCTACACCAAGGTAAGGGTGGGCTCGTCCACCGACTCGTTTTCTCAGCCTGTCCCTATTGGGCGCGGTCCTGGTCATACGCCGGCGCCGCAACGCCCGCCAGCGCCCCAACGCCCGCCAGTCACGACGGTATCGGGTTGCGCATCGCTGTAGTTGCTGATTTGCGCGGTGCCTGTTTGTTATCAGGCGGCCGTTAAGAAACTCGCTCGGCGGCTCGACTTCGCTTATGCCTTATTATTGTAAGGATGTTACAGCGGACTCCGCGGGTCATCGGTGGGTCATCGGTGACAGCCGAAGCTTCCTCACCATACACTGCAAAACTGTAGTTGCGCGATTGGTTGGAATGCGCGTTAATCGTGATGCGCCCGGATGATGACCTTCAACAGGGTGAACAGAGCTTCGTTTATACCGTGTTGGACTCGCGCTATACCAAGATCAGAACTTTGCTTCTTATGCCTTGACGCACCGGACCCGCGCTGCCATGCCCTGCAATCCCCTCGTGCAGATCATGGACGGCCTGTTTGAGCGGGACCCCAACGGCGCCATGCTCGCGTTCGCGGACATGATGCGCAAGCAGATCGTCATGCCGGCTCACCTGATGAATGACGGCGAGCACGAGGGCAAGACGGGCCGCAACCTGTTCCAGGCGAGTCGGTATACCTCCCGAGGGGAAATGGGACAGGAGCGGTGTCCGCAGGATGGTCCAACTTGCGGCAACTGCTAACAGGGCGGTGGGCCTTCGGATGAAGGGAGTGAATAATAGAGTTGTAGGGAAGGGATGGTGGTAACGAGGGTTTCGTAGGCAAGCGCCTCAAGGGATGCGCCCGAGGGAGGGACGATGGGGGATGGTGCGAACTGGCCGACGCTGTCGCGAGCAGATTCGATAGTGCATATGTACATGCAACGAGCTGCGTCGATTGGGCGGTCAGAGCTGTCGGAGCAGTGGTTTCGGTTTGGGTGGGATTAGGGTTTAGGGTATTTATTAGGGTTGCTGTGGCCCTCCGAATTCGACCTGAACGGTCCCATTGCTCTGCTGCTGTACTGCTATGCATGCTTGCTGCTGCAGGACTTCTCGTCCGTTGCCGAGAAGACGGGCACCTACACGGCCATGGACTACGCGGACATCATGGAGCACCTGGTGGGGCGCTGGAACGTACCCAACCGCACGGGGCTGAGCGGGGAGGCGGCCGCGGCGCAGGAGTACGTGACCAAGCTGCCGGACCGCATCCGGAAGCTGGCGGAGAAGGCGGCAGGTGAGAGAGGGTTTGTCGGAGGTGTGGGTTTGAATCAGGGTGTCCATGGGGCGCTGGCTGGGAAGCGCGCACGGGCGGCTTTGCGATGATGTAATAGGGACAGGGGGGAAGGGGACAGGTTGTGGTGAGGCCTCGGCAGCCATGGGGTTCATTCACCTCAGCGGTCAAGCCCTGTATTTTCGTTTCATGTATGGACGAGTAGTAGCAGCAGCAGCAGCAGGTCCGACTCGCTGCCGTTTTGTGAAGGCCGTGCTCGTCTAAGTTCGCCATCATTGGTACGCCGTCCCCTGCGCTTCTTTCCCACCGCAGCCCGCAAGGCGAAGGCCAAGGTCCTCCACTCGCCGTTCAGCTGGGTGTTCAACCGCGAGGTGCCGCTGTCGTAAGAGGAATATGCGAAGTGAGGAGATGTGGGGCGCATTGGTGCAAAGCCACCATCGCCTGTTTCAGAAACATCGTTCAAGTTTTCCCAGTTCCAGACCTGAGTGTGTGGGTGTGGATGCAGCAATGATTGCGGCGGCAAGCCGCCAGTCGCAGCCATGCTGCCGCCACCACCCCAGACGGGAGCGAGGAGAGATGTTGACATGACGGCTTAACTCTCAAGGCTGGCGGCGGTGCTGATGAACTGCCGAGTGCAGTGCCCGGAGTGTGAAACGGGAGAGGGCCCGAAGATGGAGCCACAAGAGGGCTTCCGGGCACCCCGCTTGCCTGCCTGCTTGCCTGCGTGCAGCAGAGCTGTGTACACGACTGCAACGTCTGGCCCACTGCTCGACTGCGAATGGGCCACATGGAGTAAAAAGATGGCTCGGTCCACAGTAGCGTGCACGGCGCCAGGCGTCGCTGGTTTCACAAAATGTTGTTCTATATATCGTTCGCGCCACGATTGGTTTAGGGGCGCGGTGTGAGCGCGGTGTCTGGTTATTGTCGTACAGTTGTACGGCTGGTTGATGACGGCGGGCGGAATTTGTTCCGTGGGTGGTACGGCAAAGTGTCGTGCCGCTGACTGGGGCGTTAGGAGCAGGTGGATCAGGGTTGCGCGGGTTAACATCAGAAGCAGCGGTAGCGGCGCCAGTGATACCTGGTTTTTGTTAGAGCAATGAAGGTCTGCACTCCAGCCCTTGTTAGTGTGGCGCGGCGTGTGTGCGACCGAGGAAATTCCCGAAGAAATGCCTTGTATGAATGTTAGTTGACGCGGTGTTGTGAGCAGGAATTGTGCGGCCAGTCTGTTGGGAGGTACACGGCACCTGGGGTGGGTGTCCCCTGCCCAGTACGAACTAAGGTGGTTTGCCCCACCTGAGGTCCTTTCGCAAGAGTGTCTCGGTTTGAAAACAGAAGAAGTCATGCATTTAATCTATGCGGCGTCTTAACTGGCAGCCTTCGGCCGTGTGTACGGAGGTCTGCTGGCAGACGCAAGAAGTAATGGCGGTGCCACAATTCTGACCTTCACCCTAATAACTTGACTATGCTCTGACGTTAAGCCTCCCAATGATTGTGATACATTCTTGTTGACTATACTCCAGCCTTTAATTAAAACGACAGAGATTGAGAGATTCGGCGGGAGACCTGTAAAGGTGTCACTGCGGGATTTCATGTGCATCACTGTCGTTCTCCCATACACGCGACAGAGGTCGACCGGACGTCCGCGGTGGTCGTCGCACCTGGACCCCACCCCGAAACGCAGAACCATCAGCGCAATGCAGGTCTGACAGACCATGTCCGTTAGCGTTTTCTTTGCTGTGCGCATGGCGCACGTCTGCTGATCCGGGTACGGTCAGAAGCCCCCAAAATGATCGGACCTGGCGACCCAATCCTTGCTGAACTTCACCGCAGCGGGAATAGTGTGCATGCGGCGAGCGAGCCGAACGATAAGAGGCAAGAGGCCCACGGAGTGCCGTTACAGTTCACGCAATGCCCAGTCAGGCGTCCAAGAACGCTTAGAACCGGAGCTTGCTGAAGAACCACCTGCAAGGTCAGCAACACATTGCAGCGAGCACGGTCAGCGGCAAAACGCAACACTGGGCAAAGCGTGCATCAACCATAGTAAATCACTGCACACGTGACGATCGCAGGAGAGCCACGCGTGACGATCGCAGGAGAGCGGATTAAAATGGCCTTGAACCCTCTGCGTGTGGTCGACATAACTCCCGAGGCACCTGAACGCATGTTACACCATCATAAGGCCCCGCCTCCAGCCCGTCCCCCTCTCCCTCCATCGGCTAGACGTCCCAGCAGTTCCTCCACGACAAGCACCATGTCATGCGCACGCAGCTCTCGCGGCGCACTACACCAGAGGGAGTCCCTTTGCCCGTGCATGCACTCCTGGTGAACCCAAACGCAGGAGCTACCCTGAGCGATCGCAACCGTGCTTATGACAACCAACAACAAATCGTTCCTACCTGTTCTTGCCGGACTTGAACTTCTCCTCAAGCAGCTTCTTGGCCTCCTGTCGGTGTACGATTGTGTAAATTGGGATTACGTTTGGTCAGCATCGAAGATAGCACGTCCTGCGCCAACCCGCTGGCATAGTGCGTGGACTCTGAACGGTAAACCCCAGAACAAGTGGTGCTGGCCGGAAGGACACCAGCTTCCTTGCTGCGTCCAGGTAATCCAGCGTGCATTGTTCGTCCCAGACTATTCGACCCAGATTGTGAAGTGAAAAATCGATGCACGTTTATGACAGTCCAACCTCAATGCCATCAGCTTAGATCCTTCGTTCAAGACAATATTCACAGCCTGTGCACCCCTGATCTCCCGCTTTTCCTTGACTGACTGGCGTCCGTTCAGAAACCCACGATTCCTTCCGTTACCGTAAGGTTGTCGTACACCTGTTCCCTTCGCCGTTTTTGAGTGACTGAAGGTAAGAAATTTTCATTCCGGGTATCCGATTTCCTTGCAACACGTCCCAGTTTCTGGGCGTCCGTGCAGATGCAGGCGTGCAAGTGCAGCAAACGAAACCCAACCTGAACGGCACAAGCTGTCTCAAACCCCGTCAAGTTACTCCTGACTTTCCGCACGCCCCCCCCCCCGAACCGACGAAACACCCTCATCCAACAACCATCTCTCCTCCCGAGGTGCTTTGGGACGCACCTTGCGGGCCTCCACCTTCTTAGCGGCGGTCTCCAGCGCCTCAGCCGACACCACGCCCTTCAGGTCCACGTCCAGCGAGTAACGAGTGGGCATCAGGTGCTGGTAGTTGACAGTCTTAATGAAGGTCTGTCGAATGGGAGCGGCGCGCACGTAGAAAACTTATGAGGATAGGGCGTTGAAGGGGATAGACAGCCTTAGTTGCGACCATGCCGCCAAGTTATAGCTGGATTTAATTTGGGCATCGCTGGAAGATGCAACCTGTCTCATGTGGCCAAGGGGTGGAATATGTGTTCTGCTCCTAGGTTGCCCGCCCGCGGGTCCAGCAGCGGAGCCAGGGCTCGAGTTTCCAGGGCGTCAAGTGTCCGCACTCCGATGTCCTCCGAGCGGCTTTTGATATCCAGATATTATTTCTCGACAAGCACGGGGCTCGTCAACTGCTGCCCTTCCCGATGTCAAATACGATTACCAGCCCAGGTCCGTGCATATCCAGCGCACCTTGATGCTAGACCGGCGAGCCTGCTTCTTTTGGCTGATCTTGCGGATGACCTGTTCGGGCACAAAAGGACAACTAACTTCAGCCGACCAGGCCGCCATTGACAAAGGCTCCAGGACACCGCCATACGCGTAGACCTGCCGGAATCCTGTGACACAAATTTCCCACCTTCCGTGGCTCCTTGGCAAGGCCCACAACCACGGCGTGTCCATATGGCCGCAGCGACGAGCCGTCGTCCTTGTTCTGAACGATAATAGCCTTCTTGCCGGCGTAGCGACCGGACAAGAGAATGACGACCTTCCCGGTCTGCAAATATCAGAGACAAAAGCTGCGTCATTGTGGCCCTTGCAAAGCCGCCAGGGCAACTGCTATTATCCCGAAAGTGGGCTATCTCACCTTCAGGAACTTCACCATTTTGCCTTCCTGTCCTAGGCACTGCCACTCGAAGGAAAAGGGTTGGGTCTGCGCGTTTGCCAGTCTTTCACTGTTACCGGACCTGTCGTACGCCGGCTGTTTTACCCTTCATGCAAGCTGCCAAACCTATGTAATATTAGAATGTAATACTTGCATCCACCTAATACACGGAACTTCTAAAAGCTGTTGGCTCCAACTCATTTCTTGTGTAGTTGCATGAGGCTGAGCGGTCGGAGATAGCATCAAGGAATGTGTGCCCTATTATGTACATTTGGTACGCATGCAGAGGTTTCAATTGACGTGGCTAACAACGGCCTGCGAGCCTTCCGTGGCCATCCGTCCACAACTTGTTGGGTTGTGCTCGGCGAACCAGATGGACAGCACCGCATCCCTGTGCCCCGATAAGAGGGCGTCTTGGCAGGGCCGTCCGTGGCGCAGCAGCAGACGCAGCAGCTTGGACACGTGCCACACCGTGAAGGGTGTCATTCTCTTTCCCAGCAGACGCAGTAGCATTTGTCGGGCCGCAATTCTGCAGGATGCGAGGCTGCAGCGGGGACCTGTTGGGAACTGAGACAGCGTGACGACCAATAGGAAGGAGTATGAACGAAGTCATGGCATCGTGCTCCGTCAGCCGGCTACGAAGTACGAACCCGTTTGGCTGCTTTTTCTCCATGCTCACGTTCCGGAGGACCCCGGTTGCAGCTATGTCTGGGTCTCAGGCGCCGATCCAGTGCGCGTGCCTCCCAGCCGGGGAAAGTAGGTGGGAAAGTTTGTACGGCCGAAACGACCCAAACCACGTTTGCCTAAACAACCAAGCGGCTGTACGCGTTGCAAACCGGCGCGACCCCAGACCGCAAGGGAAGCGCGCCATCTGCCCCAAAGCAAGCATTGCGTCAGGCTGAGAGAGAGGACAGATCCGTAAATAACAGGTCCTTGTCGCCGTTATGTACGATTACCCACACGCCCGTTGGCATCAACTGATGCACCCTGACGCACTGCCTCCATACCGTCCTTTAAAACCGTCCACGAAATTATCGCCTCGACCGAAATCTGATTGCCTACCCCTAAACCGCGCACTTGTGGTGCTCACTCTTTCCCGACGCAACAAACAGCATAAATGTTGTCGACCGGCCTGCATCTGACGTTCGTCGTCTGGCCTCTCCGCTCTCTCTCTCTCTCTTACGTGCTCTCAAACCGCAACACTCGATCATGCGGGTCACACGGACCCCCGACTCTTTCAAGGTCACATCCAAGATCCAACCAATCGCTCGACGAAAGCCGCTGTCGCGTCCTCGACATGGGGATCCAGGATGGTGCATCACATCCATCCTGCTGTAGCAGTCTCCCCCGGCCCTCGCCACGCGCCCGTCAACCCGTACACCCGTACAGGCCACAAGCCGTACGCGATTCCGGGCGTGCACGCACGAACACACGCACGCCCACCCAGAGGCACACGCTCGAAGGGATCCCCGTGGGCCCACATCCGCTGCCCCCTTCCCGGGCAACTGCCGCACTGGGCCCCTCCCTTACGGCCGCAGCAGCACCCCACTGGTATCCGGTAATACACACACACACACACACACCTCTCGGCCTCCTTAACCCCTCATTCCCCCTGCACCCCGCCCCTCATACACAGAAACATCCCGGTGGGCCGGGTTCTATCCCGGTTCCTCTCCGCCGCCAGACGCCCGCTTCCTCTTCCTGGCCAGGAACGCGTACGGCCGCGGCAGCTACGGCGTATGCCAGTCACGACTCCACGGCGCGCCGACAGCCCCCACCGCCACCGCCACCGCTCGCACATCGCTAGGTTCCCTTGCATATACTAGCAAACGTACGGGTCATTGACTCATTGTCGGCCGTTGGCCCAATGCGGCGAGCCCGACATACGCGGCGCCGCGGCGTCCGATGTGACCCGTGGGTCGCCCGGGTGCACGTGATCCGATTCGCTGTCCATGTCGCGGCATTCAGAACAGCGGACTGCATTGCGAGCACCCGGTACGACACGCCACGCAGACCGACCGCAGTACAGCCGTGCTGAGGAGGCGAGATAAGCTGCCGGTGCAGGGGTGCACGTAGTGGGGGCCTTATGCGTGATCACGCGGCATGGCCTGCCGGGGCCCCGCCATGGCGTCCGGCGGCGGCGCGCTGGATGTGCGGCCCTGCGCGCCCGCGTACGGCAGCGGGGCATCCAGGGACAGCGCCTCGAGGTTGGCTGCACCGGACCAGAGGGCCGGGGGGAGGGGGGCGGGGGAGGTGGGCGGAGGAGGGGCGCGGGGGAAGGCGCCGGGGGAGGGGGAGGGGAGGGCAAGAGTGCTTCCGCGGTCAGGGGGAAGGGTCAGGGATGGCGTTTAGCAGGATCCAACCCCATCAACCCCAGATCATCACACCGGACTGAATAGCGGCGCTGCGACGGCGTTCAGCGAGCACCAAAGGCTGCAATTCTGTGGGTGCTTCGCGTAAAAAACACACATTGCGCTGGGATGCAGGATATACACGAAAACTCTTAAGACCCACACGAATCAGGATCCGATACAAACCAGGATCCATTTTGTAACCTGTGGCCGGATCACAACCCCCTGAGCCCCTCCCACAGCCCCCGGGCCCGCCACCCTCCCCCCCGCCCATTCTAAACCCTCCTCCCGCCCATTCTAAACCCCCGTCAGGCCTGACCCTGGGCCCCTCCGCGCCATCCCCCATTTCCCGCCCCCTCCTCCCCTTCCCCACGCCCGCGGCCCCACCTTCCAGGACCTGTCGCGGCACCCGGCCCACCGCGGCCGCCAGCGGCTCCCCCGTCTTGTCAAAGAACACGAAGTGCGGGATGCCCCGGACACCGAACTCAGCCGCCTCGGGAGACCACTTCGAGTTCTCGATGTTGAGCATCACAAAGTTCACCTGGGCAGCAGCGGCGGGGGGGCGGGGGGTCACGACCCGTGGGACTCGGGGGGCGTGACGGCGAGACCCGCCGGCGGGTTGCGGGGTTCGGTTCAGCCCGACGGGGCTCCCCATGCCTCCCTCCCGTATGTACCTCTGGTCTGGACCAGCCCACCGCTGCTGTTACCCCCCCTTTCCATATTGAGCACGTCCCGTTCATTTCGTACCTTGCCCTGGTAGCGCTTCTCCAGCTCGTACTCGTCCGGCACCAGCTCCCGGCAGACTTCACACCTGGAGGCGAGGAGGGGACCGAGTGGGCGTACGGCAGGGCCGTGCGGGAGAGCGTACGGCAGGACTGCGGGGCAAGTCGCAGGAACCTTGCGAGTCCGTCTCCTGAGGTCAGCCGTGCGCCAGCCGGGGAACGCCCCGGGTCTGGGGCGCCTGATGTACGGCCGGGCCGGCTGCCCGGAGCAGGCGGACGCGTGCCTGGACAGCTCCCAACGATCCGCGGGACCCCGCGCGCATCCGCACATCCGCGCACCGCCACGTCGGCGGACAGCTGCAGTGTCAACGCCTGGAAAACCCCAACGCCTCCTCGGGCCCTCGGGCCTGGGTTCGGTGGTTGGGTCGTCCGTCCTGCTGTCGCCGTGTCACGTCGTGATCAGCACGCGCGCACAGGGTTTGGCCCAAGCCCCACCCCCTCTTGCTTTGGGGGGCCCCTTTGTTGTTGCCGTCAACGTCGGCTCCCTGACCCGCACGGGCGCCGCGACGGATCCGCTGGTACAGAGATCCAGCCGTGACTGTCGCCTACGGCGGCTGTCGGATTCGCTTACAAAGGCCGTAGGAGGGCAGGGTCGGATGTCGTTTCTATGGACTCACCAGTTCGCGTAGAACTCCACGAGCGTGGGACGGCCGTTGACGAGCGCCACATCCAGCGGGGTGGACATGCTCTCCAGTGTGGCCAGCGTGGGCGCCGCGCCTCCTCCCAGGAGTCGTGGCGCCGCGAACAGCAGCACCGCCGCCGCGACCGCCCCGACAGCCAGGCCCGCGTTTCCCCCGCTGGTGGGAGCGACAGCGGGCGGGGCAGCCGCGCCCGACGTCGACGCCACCGGCTCCGCGCTCGCGACCTTCACCTGCAGCACACCGGAGGTTCGCGATCGCAGTCAAAAAGGTGATGCGGTTTGGCCATCGAAGCTGCGGGAGCATACGCACCTCTTCTGTGGCTGTTTTTGCCGTTTGCTCAGCGCGCACTTGGACGAACCGGCCGCGCTGCGGCCTACAAGGAGCACCAACAAGAGGATAAAACGTAGTAAGGCGTAATGAGTAAGATTGACTGGCTGCACACCTCAAAGTCCGTGGCACAGCCAACTGGCATCGCGCTGGAACGCCGTGGCGAGATACACGCAGTGTCTGCATCTTGCCGGTGTATGAGCTACACTGACAAACTATTTTTGTTTTCGGGACAATCCGCTGCAGCAAACAAAGGTTTGGCACTGGGCAGCAACGGCCAACAGGGGCCAACCACCAGTCGTGCACCGTTCGAGGATTCAATCAAAAGTTCAAAACTAAAATTCAATATGATGCAATGTATGTCTGTAAATATGTAGTCCTGTTCAGTTCGAAAGCAGGATGGACATGTTTTGCACAATTGCGTTGCTTGCGAACAAGGCCATGCGGGCAACAATGCAATGCGACTCACACTAGGTTGCTCGTCACGTTCGTTGTCTGGTGTTGTCTGTGGCGCCCGCACCCATCTCTCAACCTATGCGCAACGACGGAACGCTACTTCAGTGCGAGCCCCGTCACCCACTTCTGCAGCTCCCCCAGCTAGCAGCAGAACGTGCAGCCGGCTCGGCTGGTTGACTCAGCCGGCTGGCTTAGTCAGCCGGCTGCCATACCACGCCCTCGGGTATCCCAACCCCTAACCCAGCCCCGTCCCCCTTCTAGGCTTACGTGTCTGCACGGCCCCAGCTGGGTTCCCCCTTATGTTTGATACGGTTACCCACGTTCCAGCCCCTTCCTTGTATTGCGTCGCCGTACACCACCCACCCTTGTGTGATAAGCTGATAACGAGCTAAGCGTGCCCCATACCGTTCCTGTCCCTCAAACGTCAGCAATATTGTATAGACTTGCAGGTCAGCAATATTAATTAAATGGTGGATGCGTCCGCCATCTGGTATTCCGGATATGTACGTGATCCGTGCGTGTACGGCGTCGCACCGCCCATCCAGCCACCGCTTATACATCTGCATCTGTTCAGTCCAACCTGTACCCCGCCCAAGGACTGCGCACCAATCCACCACACCCGCGGGGGAGGTCATGCAGCCATGCCGGCCACCACACCAAGTTACTAGTGCGCCAGGATTGCTTCTCCTGGGAACCGCACCAGACCCGCCAAACCACGTGGCGGGGAGGGGGCCGGGACTGGCGGGGATCTCCAGAGTTGCCACCGTCACTGTAAATGAACGCGGCAGGAGCGTGGCACTCGATGGATGGGTAAGGATGGATGCATGGGGTAACGTCGCGATATCCAAACCTCCAACCAATAACGGCGACGCCGGGTTACTGCCAAAAAGTTTTCCGATTACCAAAACTGCAGGTCTAGCCGGACCTGCTGTCGGATCCCCAGAAATAAATTGCCGAAATTTGTCGCGGTTTGATTAGGCTGGCGAAGCCGGCTGAGACACGCTTCGGCCTTCTCGCCGCTCGAAATCGCAAATAAAATCAAAGCCGCCGGGAGGCAATCAGCCTAATGATACTTGTTAGAATAAAACCTGCCATTATAATTTCGGTCGGGATATTTCTTGTACAATGTCATGCAAGCCTAGCGAACGGCGATGGGAATTGCCTCAACCCTGTGAGTCTGGTCGTGCTCTTGATATATTGGATCAGTCCCATGGCTTACGTGTTCATGCGAAATGCTGTCATCTGTTGCGATCGTCCCTTTGCGCTTGCACCACGCTGAACTGCAGATCGGCGATCTGCCATTCGTGATGGCTTACCGCGGAGCCTCGGCCGAGCTCCCAGAGCACAGCGTTGGGGCGTATCGGACCGCTATCCTGCAAGGTTGACACTGGACACAACCCTGGCACCCTGTCGTGCCGTACTACTGCTGATTGCCGTGCTGTGCTGTGCTGCGCCGTACGCTGTGGGCATCAGTCAGCCACACCCCGGCGCACGGCCACGCTGAGGCGAATGGGAGGCGGGTCGCTTGCTATAATTTGAAGTGATGGCGGGTTAAGGGCAACAATTGTAATTAAACGATATTGCATTCATATTGCCCTGACGGTTTCCATGAAATGGACCGACCAACCGACCCAGCCCTGCTGCAACCCAACCCAGCCCGTACAAGCACCCCGCTCCTCCTGCGCCATCCCCCCCTTGACTCCTCCTCCCGCAACCTCACGCGTTTGGGTCGTAGGGTGCACACAACCACACTGCCGCCGCACCCGCACTCCCGCTGCAACCCTCCGGGCCGCTCCTCGCCCGTCTGCCTAATCGAACCTACCCGCCCCTACCCGGCCCCTACCCGGCCCCTACCCGGCCCGAACCCGCCCGAGCCCGCCCTTAACCGCTCTTACCTTGCGCCCCGGTTCTCCCCCCAGGCGCCCGCTTCATCGAGTGCGACGTGGTCCTGACAGCCGACCTGGTGCCCCTCTGCCGCCACGAACCCAACATCGCCGCCACCACCGACGTGCTGACGGTGCCGGAGGTGCTGGCGCGGGCCCGGGCGCAGCAGCGGCGCAGGAACAGGCTGCTGCGGCTGCGGGTGGCGGCGGCGGTGGCGGCGGCCGGCGGTGGCAGTGCGCCAGCTGCGGATATGGGCCCTCAGGAGTCGGATCCGGCGGGGGACCCGGCGGCGGCGGTGGAGGATGCGGAGATTGAGGTGGTGCTGGAGGAGGAGGAGAATGCGGTGGGTGGGTCCCGACAGCCGGTCACCGTGCTTGCCGCGGACCTGACGCTGGCGGACATCAAGCGGCTGCGGGCGGTGTTCCCGGATGAGGGCGGTGGCGGCCCCGGGACGGCTGGCCCGGCATCCCGCGCGCGGGAACCAGAGTCGTCGCCCGGGGAGGACCTCCGAGTGGCGACCCTGGAGGAGTTGCTGCAAATGGCGAGTGTGAGTACGTACGGCTGTACGGGTACGATGCGGTACGGCGCGATGTGTGCTGAGTAATGAAACCGGGTTCACCCAGGTGGGCTGCAGAGCGCGGTACCAGCCTCGTTCTCATCCTCCGGGTGTTTCCTTGCACGCAGTAGCACTCCTTTGCTGCTTTGCAGCCGGTCCACCCCTTTGCCACCAAACCCTGCTCACCTGCGGCCGTACGACACCGTACGACACTGCCGTACACGTCTCGAAAACCCTGGCAGGCCGTCGAGCCCGCCGTGGGCGTCGCGGTGCACATCCAGGGCGCCGCCTGGCACAACAGCGACCTGCCGCAGCTGAGGGCTGCCAACACCACCTTTGAGGACATCCTGCTGGGGCTGCTACGGAAGTACGACTACGCGGCCGGGCCGTACGGGAGCGACGCGTGGCGCCGGCGGCCATCGTACCTGATGGCCTTTGAGGTCCGGCTGGGTTCTGCCGCCGCGGCGGGTGTCCGGTTGCACAGGTTGCATGGAGCGCATGCCCTGATGCCGTACCGTGTTTTCGCTCGTCCAACGTTTGTAAACGTAAATCCGGGCGAATCGCGCGTTGGGTCGGTGTTTGCCGCTACATGCAGTACGGTACGGCACTTGGACGGATCCTAGGGTCTTGACCTGTGCCGAACCACATTAGTTACCGGGTCGCAAGGAGCCCACCTGCTGTACGCAAATACCTAGCTGTTTTTGTTTGATTGATTGTTTGTTTATCTTATTTAGCTCTTATTTGCTTCGGCGTGACATGTTTCTGTGCGTGCGCAGGCCGGCAGCCTCAGGTACCTGGCGCAGCGGACGGACTCGCCCCTGACGCAGGTCCTCGGGTGAGCGTCCGGCAACGAGAGGGCGGGTGGGAGGGTGGTTGGATCGACGTTCCGTTGTTGGCCATCTGCTGCCCCCGTCGGCAGCTTTTGCCACGTGAACTGCTCCTTCCCCAAGCGAGCGGCGCACTAGCCCATCCCATTTGTCGCTGTTGCGCCCGGTCCCAAGCCGTGGCGCGGGTCCGGGCGGCTGGTTTGGGTACACGCGTACAACGATGATTTCCGTATCGTTACAAATACCGTAACGCACGGATCGGCCATCCGTTGGCCCTGGGGGCCCTTCGCCCCTGTCTGCGCCGCCACAGGCCGACCATCCCGGACACCGGGGAGACGTGGGACAGCGCCACGAGTGCGGAGGGGCTGGCCCGCATCCAGTCCTACGCGGACTCCGTGGCCGTGGCCCGGCAGCAGCTGCTGGCAGCAGTCACAGCCGCAGCCGCAGCCGCAGCCGCAGCATCACCTGGAGGCGGTGCCGGGGTGGAGGAGGCGGCGGCGGGTGCGGCGGTGATGAGGGGAACATGGGCGTCGGGAGGCGGGGCTGCAGGTGGCGGAGGCGGTGGCGGAGGCGGAGGGGCGGCGCGGGCTGGTGGCCTCGTGGCTTCGGAGCCGCTGTTCCGGATGCGACAGGCGGGATTTCAGGTACGTAACGACCGGTACGGCAGGAAGGGAGGGAGGTTGCCAAGCGAAATATTGCTTAGCCCTGTGCTTACTTCCTTAGCCCTGTGTTTCCTTAGCCCTGTGTTTCCGTACCGCTGTGTTTCCTTATCCCTTATCCCTGTGTGTGCGCCCAGGTGTTCGCCTCCGTGTTCAAGCCTCGGCCGGCGGGTCACCTGCTGCCCGGGGCGGAGACGTGGGCGGATGAGGTGGCGCCGCTGGTGCTCGGGCTGACCGGGTCACCCGGGGGGCAGTCGGCGAGGGGTGGTGCGGAGGGGCAAGGACGGGGCGGCGGGTCCAGGGAAGGTGGCGGCGCCGGCACTGGCAGCCGTGACGGTTCCGGAGGGGGTGCCGCCATTGACGGACTGTTCACGGACTCGCCGGCCGAGATGCACCAGCTGCTGGCGGGGCTTCGCTGCGCTAGCCGGATCGGTGAGGGCGAGAGAGCAAATCGAGTGGGCGAGGGCGAGGTGATTAGTCGCGGGAGTGAGGGCGAGGAATCGAGTCGCACCAGCGCAGGAGATGTGATTGGCGCATGCGGCAGCGGCAGCGGGAGTATGAGCGAAGGCTGTGGCGGTGGGCGGCGAGGAGCTGCCCGGGGGCATCAAGAGCTCTAGGCCCTGGCGGAGGTGGGTGAGCGCGTGTCGTACCGGAGTGCAGGAGGATGCGAGGGCGGCGAGTGATTTGATCACCACGGGTGGACGAGGATAGGTGCCGTACGGGCTCTGTTGCTAGTTCTTTGCTCTGCTCTCTTTTAAGTACACTGTAGCGCTCAGTCGATACCCAGACATTTCCATACCGTGACTCCTGCAGAGGGGCCCCTCCACCGCCCGCCCTTCATTCAGCCATTCAATTCATTTCCATGTGTCCTCCATGATGATTGCCTCAGGTCGCTGCCTGCGTCACCGCTGCTTTGCCAGCAGCATGCACATCGAAAGCTCATGTTCCGGAACACCACATAATCGGACGTAGGTCAGCCCCTGCCAAGGACAGTCACGCACTGGCACGGCCCGCACCTCCAACTTGAAGCTCACCGTGTACCCTTGGCGTTGGCGTTGCACCGCCAAACCCGCCGTGTTCCCCTACGGTATCTTGTCACCTCGTAAGATATCACTGCTAGCGCAAAGAGCGCCTAATATTGAAAGTTCTGATAAACAGTTCACACGCAAGAAGACGCGCCCAAATGCCGGCCCGATGGGTTGTCAAAGTCCCAAACGCCCGTCCAAAGTCAATGCCCTCTCCTCACCCCAGACAAACCAAAACATCCTCGGGCAAAGTCCGAGCTCTGGAAGCGGGCTCCAAGAATGCATGCAGCTCCCATCCAAGCAAGACGCGTCAACGTGATGTTTCCACGGGATGTGTCAAGAAGGAAATCAGCTACCAACGCCGTCGTCGACATCAAACACATCTAGCGACAAACCAGTGTGGAGAGCTGCCCGACAGCGCCGCTCTAAAAGCTGTGGAGCGACAGTGCACTCTAAAAGCCCCCGGAAGCTCTCTGACACCGACCGCCCCAAGGCTCTCTCGGCCGTCCCTGGTCGGTCCCTCTGTCCAAGTCCGTCCCCACCCACTGTCTCTCCTCCTCTCTCGCTCCCTTCACTCTGGACACCTCTCGGCCGCGGACACTCTGTCCTTCCGCCGTCCTCGCTCGCTCACTCACTCACACGCAAAACAGCTTGCACAGGGTGCACACATGTACGGCACACGGCACACGAGGGAACAGCCCGACGCGCAACCCACTTGAGCTGCACACGGCCATGCACACGGCCAGTTACCTCACCTCACGCCGCCACTCGCTCTACCCTACGCAGCAACAGCCACACCAGTAGTCTTTGCAGTACCAGACCCGCCTACATCTGCCCACTGCCCGAACAACCCTTCTCAGCTGTTTCCCTCCCTGGACCTGCCGTATATATCTGGCTAACTGTTGCTATAGTACGTGACGTGATGACGTGCCTGGATCCGGCCTACGCCATTTCCAAGACCACGCCACCGCACCGCCGCCCTGAGCGACAACACGTTTACTGACGGGATGGCGGATCCTGGCCCGAACCAAGCAACTCAAAATTTCTGCACACGTGGGAACTCGTTCTCACCAACGCACTCGCCAGAAGCAGAAATCGGTCACTGTCGGTGACTCGACCGCCCCTCACTTGGTCTTCTTGGCCGCCTTGCCCTTGCCCTCTTTGGATGCAGCTTTCGCCTTTCCCTTCTTGGGTGCAGGCTGCTCCTCCGCCTTCTCCTCCTCTACCTTCGGCGGTGCACCCTTCTCCTCCTCCGCCGCCTTGCCCTTCTTTGAAGCGGCCTTCTCCTTTCCCTTCTTGGGCGCAGGCTCCTCCGCCTTCTCCTCCGCCACCTTGCCCTTCTTGGCCTTCTCCTTCCCCTTCTTGGCGGCGGGCTCCTCCGCCTTCTCCTCCGCCGCCGCCTTGCCCTTCTTGGGTGCGGCCTTCTTAGCGGCGGGCTCCTCCTTGAGCTTCACCAATCGGCTCTCGTCCTCCAGCCCACACACGCCCCTCGCCACCAGCTGCGGCACACGTCGAGGCACAACGCGATCCGAGCCGACAGGTTCACGTTGCCGGAGAATGGATGATTATTAAATAATGAAGCTATGAGTGGATAATTCATGAATGGATGAATGAAATGATGGCGTAAAAAAAGAGATGTTGTCCGAGCCAGGCGCCCGCCCGGTGTTCGAGAAGCGGCCATCCCTCCGCCCCCAACCCCCTCAGCAAAGTGAGAGGGAGGGAGAGAGGGGGAGGCCAGGCACTCGGGCGGGGCCGCACAGCGAAGCGCTCTGCGGCCTGCCGGCAACGGCGTTCGGCGCGGGGGGCGGCGCATAACGCGCGCGCCCCCCGGCCTGCGTCCCTCTAGCGCGGGTATGACTCAATTGCATTCCACGGGCGGGGACAAGCCCCGCAGGAATGTGATCTTAAGGCCCACGCGGATGTCGTGCATGCTGCCGTACGGATGTGCGCGAAGGTGTGCGCGCTGAGATGTTCGTTTGTTCTAGTTCGCCCGGGTGTGTGAACAGACGTGTGCGTCTGTGCGAGCAGGCGGGTTCGAATCCTAGCAGGAGCATTGTCCATAGGTGGTATGTTCGTGCGTCCGCCACAGCGAGGGACACTGGTCAAGGAACGATCCGCACGCGGCGCTCCGTCCACTCGAAATGCGAGTGGTCATCCTCCAGAAGGATGCGCGCACACATTGTCGTCATACCTGCTGCCGTACACGGCTCAAGTCCTCGTCCGTCAAGTCTCCCGGCAGCAGGTGTGTCCGGACCATTCGAAGCAGCGCCGCATGACCCACCTGCGCAACGCAGCGCAGCGCACAAAGCCACGAAGTGGTGAGCTGGTGTCGTATGCGTTGCGAGTCAGAGAGACTATCACACAACCCCCTCGTGAAGCGAACACTCTCTCCCCTCCAACCCTCTCCACGTGTACTCTACTCCTTCGTCCTCCTCACCTCGGCTTTCTTCTGCAGGCCCTCCCGAACCGCCGCCGCCAGCTGGTCAAACTTCTTCGCATCGGCCAGCCCGTCGCCCAGCGGGTCTGCGGCAACAGCAGCAGCAGCAGCAGCAGCAGCAGCAGCAGCAGCAGCAGCAGTAACGACAGCATCAGCAGACGGCCACACAGACGGCTCGTATCCACACAGACGGCCCCGAGCTGCTTCCGAGGGAGTGCGGCGAGAAAGCGGTCAGCCCTCCCTAGGGACGAACGAACCCCCGGCGGTGCACCCACAGCTGCAGCTGCGCTGTGTCTGGGCAGTTTCTTCTTAACCCACAGCTGCTGCTGGTGGTTGTGGTGCGGGTATTGTTACTGATCGCGCTCTCGGCACTGTCCCGGGTGTCCCGTGTGACTACGGGCCCAGGGGGCTCCTCGCACAGAAACCCCAAACCCAACCCAAATCAACCCAGATGAACCCAAATCAATCCAGACCCAAAATCGACCCAGATCCTGAAAAGGAAAACCTTCCAAGATCATTAACGGTTAAGATGTAAGAGTATAAGAACTCGACCCCCCAATACGGTCGGCTACTCACCGGCCGTCTTCTTGGTCGCCACCTTGGCCTTCTTTGCCTTCTTGGGGGTCGGTTCGTCGTCGCTGTCAGAACCCGAGTCGGAGGACGACTCCGAAGCGGACGAGGATGACGGCGGCTCCGGCTTGTTGCGCTTCTTGGCCGCTGCCGGTTCGACCGCCGCCTTTTGTTGTTTGGCCGGCGGCGCCGCTGCTGGTGCTGCGGCATTCGCCTTCCCGGCTGCACCTGGCCCTTCCTCCTCCTCCTCAGAGTCATCTCCGGAGCTTGAGCTTCCGTTCCCAGAGTCGCTGCTGCTGTTGTCTTCTTCGGGCTTGTCCCCTGCCGGCGCAGTCGTGGCGGCATTGAACACGTTCACGTCGGAGGGTGACGACGAAGTCTGGCGATACCAAATTTCATCCGCCGGCGTCCGGCCGCTGCCGCTGCCCCCGCCGCTGCCAAACAAGCCCCGTTTCGGTTCGCTAGATCCCCCAGTCCCCTCCCTCCCGGCCGCCGCAGCCCTCGCCGCCGCGGTAGCACCCGCGGAAACTGGCGTTTTGAGCGGCTCCGAAATTGGTCTCGGTTTGGGGTCGTCCCCATCACTGCTCCCAGGCGACGGCTCCTCGGATTCATCCTCATAAGCATATTCACCAAGATCACAGCAGCAGTCCTTGAACAACGAATCGGGCGGTGTCGGACACAAGGCACACAAGTCCTCAGTGGTCGCCGGGAACGGCGCTTGCTGGACGGCAGCGTTCGCCTCCCCACCTTCTGTCTTGCCTGCAGCGGCCGCCTTCGGCTTCGAATCCTCGTCGTCCTCATCTTCGCTGCTGCTGCCGTCTTCAGAGGAGGACGACGAGGTCGCGTCGCTGTCAGCCGGCTTCGTCACCTTCGCCGCCTGCGACTTTTTGGCGTCCGGCTGCGCAGCTGCGCCAGAGGGGACCTTGGCGGCGGTGGCGGCACCAGCGGCGGGCGCGGACCGCTTCGCCTCCTGCTCTTCGCTGTCGCTGCTGCTAGTGTCGCTGTCAGACGAAGAAGAAGACGAGTCATCAGAGGATGAGGACGACGAAGTCGACGCTGACGGCTGCTTTACCGCTTTCTTGGCCTCAGGGGCTTTCGCGGCGGCCGTAGGCGCAGCCGCCTTCACAGCCGGGCCTTGCTTACCGGCCTTCTTGGCAGCTGGCGCCGCTTCCGAATCGCTATCAGAGTCGCTGCTGCTGCTGGTATCGTCTGAAGAGCTGTCGCTGTCGCTACTGCTGCTGCTGGAAGCCGACACTTTCGAGCCTTTGCCTCCTTTGGTGGCGGCGGCGGGTTTGGCGGCGACGGGCTTGGCCTTGTCACCGACGGCCTGGCGCTTGGCGGGAGGCTGTTGCGGTTTCTTGTCATCGCTGTCACTGTCACTGCTACTGCTGTCATCGGACGAGGAGCTGCTGCTACTGCTGGGCGCTGGTCGACGCTTGGCGTTGGTGGCGGCGGCGGCGGCGCCGCCGCCGTTGGCAGCGCCTGCGTTGCCATTCGCGGCTGCGGCGGTCCCGTTGGCGGCTCCACCGCCGTTGGCAGCGCCACCGCCGTTGGCGGCCGCGAGGGCCGCCTTGGCTCGTCGCTTGTGCTTAGCACCCGCTGCATGGCTCACTAGCGTCTCCCGGCTTGTGCAATTGACGTTGCAGACGCTGTGGCAGGTAAGGGAATAAGGTGTGTGAAAGAATTAAGCACCCTAGAATAGTACCCTAGAATAGCACCCTAGAATAACCCAAGATCCAATACGATTGCGGCACGTCCATGCTGCACATGGTGATATGAGAGGGCGCCCGGATCTCCGGACAACCCACGTTTAGGTCCTCCATGACCACTGACGAGGCAACCATTTTGCATCCACGTGTGTATGAATTGCTGAACGTGTGAATTGCTGACTTGTGCTGGGATAATGCCCTAGGGGGTCAACGCACCTGCAGCGCCAAGGCGGTCGGGTGGACAGGAACTCGAGCCCGGAAGGTTCCGGTGGTGCGCCTGCTGCGGGCCCGCCTTCCCGGGCCGGAACGCCGCCGGCAGCAAAGCCACCGGGCTTGGTGGCGGCTAAAGCGTACTTCTCATGTTCCGTCACGCACGTCGAGTGGCCCTGCGGAACGGAAGCGGCATAGGGAGATCGATGAAGTCACATCATGAGGTACATAACTGGTGCAAAGAACAACTGCAAACCTTGTTAAACAGCAATCAGCTGTAACATCATGCTCGGAAACGCATTCAATGAGAGTATGGCAAGTAGAATCGGCGCCGCCAACGCCGCCAAAAACGCCGCCAAAACTCACGGCCTGAGCTTCTTGCCTGAACGGTCCCCCGCGTGAATGTCTGAAGACAATCAACGCACGAGAAGTGGGACGCCGAGCAACTGCGGAAGTGGTTGACAAGCTTGGGCTGCAGAAGAGCAGCAGGTCAGGTGGTGACGCGAAGTGCTATGTTTCATACTCTTTGCACAGCTCCTACCTTCTTGATGGTATCACCACAGTCTTCGCAGTGGAACCACACCATTTTGTCCAAGTGCTTGAATAATCGCTGCCTAACTGTCGCTTCGCGAATTCAAGCGCGGCGGCAAGGCCGCGCTAAAAGTATGGCAAGTAGGAGCCGGCTGCGTGTCAAGGTTTAACAACTTATAACTGCCTATTCGGTATCGATGTCGTTCTTTCAAAAGCAGGGCGGCGCACGGCGGACGAAGAGGTCGTTACGCGTGATGCTCGTCATAACCGCTTGATTTTCAAAACCCTAGCATGAAGCAGAGTTGCGAAATTGCGATCACCACACACAAAACAGAAATGGCAGATGGTAGGCTTGCTGTCTTACTTGCTCATCTCGCGCCCGAACAACAGGGTGCTGCCCAACCAGGGAGTCGCAGCGAGGCGCCCTGGTTTGCGGCCTCAAATGGCCCTCTTGTAATTGTTGGAGGCGTTTGCCTCGACATTCAGGTGCACAGCGCTTTCCCAAAACAAATTGCGGACCACTGCGTCCTGAGTCCTGCATTTTCTACGCTGACAGGCTCAACCAAGCGATGTGGACGTCCAAAAGGGAACCTCCGTCCCTGGGAAGGTAAGAAAGTTGCATAAACTGGTTACGGTCGTGTCGTATCCGTCACGCCGGCTTGCCAGCTCGCACAAGCCCGCGCCCTCGGCGCCCCTTTTGTCCGCTCCGTCCGTCCCTTTACCACGTCATCTCAACATCCCGTAAGACGGGCTTTAGTCCTCTACCTCAACCATATCCGCCCGGGCCAGACCCCGTCCCCTTCACCCCTTTTTGAACCCAGTGCAGTAGGAATTGGCGTGGACTCACTCAGCCCATTCCTGCTGCTCCCACGTCCCAACCTCCCTCCCTGCCACCCTCCCTGCCACCCTCCCTGCCACCCTCCCTGCCACCCTCCCTGCCACCCTCCCTGCCACCCTCCCTGCCACCCTCCCTGCCACCCTCCCTGCCACTCTCATTCCCTCTCTGCCCTCCTCCTCCCGCCCCGTGCCCCCCGCAGGTCCGCCAGGTCCCCGGCGGTGTGGGCCGCAACATGGCCGAGGCCCTCAGCGGGCTGCTCCCCCCCGACCTACCCGCGCCCGTCTTCATCTCGCTGGTGGGGGACGACACCGCAGGCAGCTTCCTGACCGCCTCGCTGCGCCGCCTGCGGTGAGGATGCACTCACCCACGGGCCTGTCTTTCGGGTTTATTTCATTCATAAAATTTAACCCACCCACGGCCGTCCCCAGCGCCCAACCCACGACCACACGCAGCTCCCCCTCCCTGCAAACCCACATGCACCCCCTCTACACTCCTTCCTTGTTGCAAAGTCAACGCCTGACCACACCCTCGCCTCCTTCTCCCAAGACACTATCACACACGGCTTCCTCGCCGGAACACACGCGCACGCTCCACCCCACAGGCTGGATCTGACGCAGCTGGTGACCCTCCCTGGAGCTCCCACTCCCAGCGTGTCGGCGGTGCTGGACAGGTGCGGGGCGGAGGGTTTTGGGGGGTGGGGTATAGGAAATTGGTAGACAAGTTCAAACTGCGCAGCTGCCAGAGCGACGGTTCGACCGGAGAAAAAATGGTACAGTACCGTAGATCGCCAGCGACGACGACGGTGTATGTAGGCGTCGGTGTTGCCAAAACCAAGTTAGATGAGTCGGAACATGTGGGTAGTCTAAAGCAGAATTCGGAGAGAATCGACAGGAGCCCTAGCTCCCTGGGGGGGGTGACGGGGGGGTGACGGGTTGCCCTCCCCTGTGGTGATGGGGGTTGAGCGAAGGTGGGGAAGCCAACCAGGTTGCCATCCCCACCCCAACTGTGGCTACCCCTGTGGCTACCCCTGCTACCCCTGTGGCTACCCCTTGCATGTTCAATCCTACGCTCCCCCTTACCCCTGCTGTGACCACTCAGCTTCCTCGATGCCGTAGTTTCTGGCAGCAGCGCAGCCTCAATATCGGTGTACCAAGGTCCTATGTCCCCCTTTCCCCTTACTTACTCCCGTTACCAATTCGTCAAGGCGTGCTGAGCATGGCCGCTTGGCCGGGCTCGTTCTGGGCGTGTTCGTCGTTTGAACGCCCCGAACCCCTGAGCAAGGTCCCTACTCGCCCGTGCATGTGATAAGCCGTGGGTGTTTAGCGAGAAACCCGTGTGTTTAATGAGAAACCCGCCCAGAACTGCCCATATCCTTACCAAAGCCTGCGGCGTACTGACCATTGGCAACTCGACAGGACACACAGGACAGCCAAACAAGACCCGTGTGTATGTTTAGGATTGCAACCCGTGTGTATGTGTATGTGGATGTGTGTGGGGGTGTATGTCTGCAGGTGCGGCGAGGTGGCGGCGGCGGTGGCGGACGTCACATCCGTGGAGCAGTACCTGACGCCGACTCGGCTGCGCGAGTGCGAGACGCAGTTCCAACAGGTAGGCAGGCCGGCAGGTACAACAGGTGTGCGGTTGCGGGGGCAGATATAACAGGTGTGCGGTTGCGGGGGAGGATTTCGGCGCTGTCGGCCACAAACATCAGAGGGTTGGCTGTCGGAGAGGGGGGGTAAAGCGAATGGGTGGGACGTGGACGGTGAGAAACTGCCCTGATGGGGTGGGGAGGATGTTTCTGGGTAGGAGGGTCAAGAAGAGGGGGAGCTGGCACTTAAAACACACACGCACGGGGCCGCTACAGGATCGGTGGCTGCGGGTCCTCCCTCCAAGTAAGCGCACGGGCTGTGCTGTGCGCTCCCCCGCGGCGGCCCCCCCACGGGATTATCGTCGCTGGAGATCTTCGTACTATCAGTGCCTCCGCCGGATCTCTTCGCGCCGCTAGCGGGATCTCTTTGATCTCCGGCAGTCAGCGCAGTATGTGGAACAAGCGCGGTTTGTTGATGTCCACCGACTCGCTGAGCCCTCTGAACTGCCTGCATGCCTGCCTGCCTGGCCCCATCCTCGCGCCCTCCCCTCCCTTCTCCCCCGTCGGGCTCCGGGGCCCCGTCAGGCGTGCTTGGTGCTTGCGGAGGGTAACTTGTCGGCGGAGGCGCTTGAGTACGTCAGTCGTACAGCAGCCCGCGCGCGTGTGCCCGTGTTCTTGGAGCCGGTGTCGGTGCCCAAGGCCCAGCGGTGAGGGGACGGGGAGGAGGGGTTAAAGAAATTAAGAGAATAAGAACCCGAAATTGGAGGATTAGTAGACATATTCAAGCTGCGCTGTTGCCAGAGCAAGGGACTGGGAGGAGGGGTGCGGCGAATGGGTGCCAAGGTTTAGGAAGGCCGCTGAGCGCTGACTGACTGCCAGCGCACGAATCTGGGGAGGGGAGGGAGGGAGTGGGAGGGAAGGGTATAGGAAATTGATAGACCTATTGGGAGGGAAGGGAGCAAGGGAGGGAGGAAGTGGCAGTGAGGTGTGAGGTGTGAGGAGGGGAGGCGGAGGACGGGGCCGTCAGGGGAGTGGGGCACGGACACCGAAGGACGCCTGCGGGAGTACGGAGGGGGTCAGGAGGGACGGGGGACGGAAGGGGGACGCGTGGCGCAAGAGGCCGTACCCGTACGGCAAACCCCCATGGGTCACTCTCCCGCTCCGCCCCTCATATTCCCTCTCCCCCGACACCTCAACCCAGCGCAACACCGCAGCACCAACACCCACTCCGCAATCAGCCCCCGCCCCACACCCACCCACCCCGTGTGTCTGGGCCGTTTGCTTATTAACAACCTCCGCCCGTCCCCCCCCCCCGCTGCTGCCGCAGCCTCGTGACGTCACTGCCGTACGCGACGTTCGTCTCCCCCAACGCCGCCGAGCTGTTGTCGCTGGCGGACGAGGTCCGGAGGACAGCGGGGCTGCCGCTGCTGCCGCGGCCCTCCCTGGAGGACGAACCGGAGCCCTCCCCCTCGGCCTCCTTGTCGGTTTTGGAGGGGCAGGCGGAGGCGGAAGGGGCGGGCGGCAGTGGCGGCTCGCGGCCGCTGGGGGGGAGGAGGGTCGGGTGCTGCCGCCGCCGCCGCCGGTGGGGGTGGCGGTGGGGGTGCAGGGCGGGGCCCCGAGGAGCCGGCGGTGGTGGCGCTGCTGCGACAGCTGGCGGGCTTCGCGGAGGTGGTGCTGGCGCAGGGTGGGTGTGGGGGTGGGTGCGGGGGGAAGGGGTGAGGCGGGGTTGCTCCATATCTCCATACCTCCGTTTGTCCGTATGTCCGTTTGTCCGTATGTCCGCATGCGTCCGCAGTCCCGTAAATCCAAAGCGCCAGGGTCGCAAACCCCCGGCCCCGGCCCAAGCACCCCTGCCGCCTCCTCACCTTCCGGTGCGGTCGGCGGAAGGTGCCCCCGGACCATGGACGGCCCTCGGCCCCCCGCACCCCAGACCTCCACCCGGACTCCGCCCCCCTTGGATTGCAGCTGCGTGTTTCCGTTTGTATGCATTCAACCGCCTGCCAAGTGTGTCGACCGCCGTACCCCTTATGTAAATCAAGACAGCTAAACCCTGTCCCCCTTGGCGGCTGCTGCTGTTGCTGCGGCGGCAGGCACCTGCTGCGTCGTACTGACCCTTGGGTCACTCGGCGCCGCGCTCATCACCTACGTGGACGCGGAGGCGGCAGCCGCCGCCGCCGCCGGCCAGCGCGCGTCACTACAGCCGTTGGACGCCTGCAGCAGAGCCGCCCCTGCGGCTGTTGAGTTGGAAGCGACGTGCGCCGCCGCCGCACGTGTACGGCATCAAACCGCCGCTGCTGTAGTTGTACGGCACCACCACCACGCAGTCTGCAGCCAGGGAGCCGTATCGCAACCGCACGGGGCGATACACGCCGCTCGCTGCGCCGCGGCCGCGGCCGCAATACAGGACTTTGCGTTGTCCTCCGTGACCCATGGGTCGCGGGAGTCCTGGCGTTGCGGCGCCTCATCGCTGTTGTCACGACAGGCGGCGTCGGCAACACCGCCGTCCACATTGGTGGCGGCGGCGGCGGCGGCGGGCACCTCCGCGGCGATGGACGCAGAACCCGAACCGGCGCCAGTGGCGGCGACGGCAGCGGCGGCGGCGCGTCAGGCGGGGACGCCGCTGGCGCCGCCGACACCGCGCGTCTCGTCCCGGGTAGTGCATGTGGCGCACCTGAGGGCGTTACCAGCTGAGGTGGTTAGCGTTAACGGCGCAGGTGGGTGGGGTGGTTGAGTAGTTTTGGCCGGTTGAATACGGTACGAGGGGCGGTCCGAGTAAGGAGGTGTCGGAAGCTGCCTCGCTGTCTATCGCCGGCTGCCGCCCCCACTCGGCGGCCCCCCCCATCTGCGAAATGCAGCAGCGGGGCGGCGGAGGCCGTCGGGAGCTGCGTGCGGCATCCGTAGATCCTCCTCAAAAACAGAACGAATGATGTGGAGAACTGAATGGGATTCTAGGTGAATCTACCCGAATTCGTACCTTCCCTCTCCCTATCTTCTCCTTCCGGCCTAGCTCGCGGAATCCGCTGCCCATCCCTTCCCCCGCCCGCCGCCCCACGATTCCGCACGCCGCAGCCGCCACCCTCTTCCAACCCCTGCAGTCTCCCTCCCCCTCCCCATTCCTCCCTCAGGCGACACGCTGGTGGCCGGGATGGTGGCCGCGCTGCTGCAGCGGCAGGAGCCCGTGCACGCACTGGCGTACGGCATGGTACGACATTGGCCCCAGCGGGGTTCGGGGGACCGTTTACACCGATTTCCTAGACTTTACCCCCCCCCCGTCCCCCCCCTCCCCCCCCCCCCCCCCCCCACACATCACCGTTAAGACCTTGACACCGAATCGACAGCGTTCTTCCGACACCGCAGCCTCTAAATTACTGTATGGGTCGGGCATTGGTACATCATATTGCACACGGGCAACTGTTGATGGAACTGCTGTGCCCCTTGCATGTCTCGCGCACCTGCTCTGCTCTGCCAACCAACACACCACCGCCACCACCACCGCTAACTGGTTTGGGCCGGACAGGTTTATCTTTAACCACTACCTGCCCGAGGTGCAAGCTTTCGTTGTTATCATTACAAATGATGTTACAGAGGACCCCACCTTCGTTAACCCGTTGGCCTCCCATTGCCCCCCTCCCTCATGTCAATGAAAACAGCGAAAGGACCGCGAAAACCCTAAACCCCTCCCTCCCAATGCCCCCCTCCCTCATGTCAATGAAAACAGCGAAAGGACCGCGAAAACCCTAAACCCCTCCCTCCCATTTCGCCCCCTTTCCTCCTCTCGTGTCTTCAGGCTGCCGCGAGACGTGCCGTACAGAGCCACCGCAACGTGCCCGACTTGGACTTCCCCTCCCTGCGGGCGGACGCGGAGGCGGTGGTGGCGACGCTGCAGCGGCACCACTTCCCTTCAGTGCTGTGCTAGGGGGCGGGGGGATGGGTCGGGTCGGGTAGGGGGCGCCCGAGGCGGCCTGCCTGCCCGCCTGGCCTGTGGCGGCTTCGCTTTCTTTCTTGATGCTGCGGTACAGGGGCGGTGACCCCCGGGTGGGGGCGGGCGCTTTCTACCAAAGGGACCTGGTACGGGCGGGCTTGGTACGGAGTGTCCTCCTCCCCCCAGTACCTTCTTCCCCGCTGGAGGGGCCAGTGGAGGCCCCCCGCCCGCCCGCCCGCCCTGCCTCTGGGCCGGCGATGTCAGGCGCCTTGTGTGTGCCGCCGCCGCCGCCGCCGCGGAGCCGACCGACCGCTTGCTCGAGCCGACCCTTGCCGACCCTTGACGTGATGACGTTGCGTGATGTTGCACTGGTGAGGGGCTGCTGGGGAGGGGCCCCCTCCCGGCCCCCCCCACACACCAGGCCTCGTCTGCCTGCCTAAGAACACACCAGGCCTTGTCAAGAGGCCACCCTGGAGCCCTACACCCCCGGCCGAGACCACAGCCCCCCTCGGGTGGATCGTTGGTCAGGGCCCGCTTTCCTCTATCCACTCGTTACCCATGGACGCGCGCGCGCTAGGCGCGCTAGGCGCGCGCTAGGCGCGCTTAAGGTTTTGGTTTTGAAATTACGGAGGCAGGCCCGCGGCCTTGGTGTGCAATTTTTTAATTGGCGCGTGAGCGGAGTCGGTGGCGCGGGCGAAACCCTACAGGGCGGTGCGTCGGGGGGAGGCTGCTGTTGCCGCTGCCTGCTGCCTGCTGCCTGCTGCCTGCTGGCGGGGAGTGTCGTGATGCCGCCACCCGCGCACTCGGACCGCCGTGCGGGCCGGCGGTGGCAGCGGCCCCATCGGCGGTGACCCTGCCGGTCCGAAGGCCTGCAGCGCGTCCGTCTGGGAGCATCACTTGACTCCAACGTGGGGAGTCAATCCAGGGCCGTACCTGCAGTGGTGCCGTACATCTATTGTGTCGTACGGGGTTAACGTTTGGTGATAGTTGCCGGGTACGGCGGGCATCCGGCGCCCCAGATGACGAGGTCCCGGGCCTGTAAGCCAGCAGCAAAGGTCTACTCGAAACGTAAGGACGTGATGCATCCCATCGACAGGACATCGCGAGCGCGGTAGGTTAAATGTGATGATGTAAACAGTGAATGTAAACAGTGTCTTCGTTTTGTTCGAAACGCACCTACTTGCGCCTGGACTGCTGTTTGGACATATACAGGCCCTCTATATTTTTGTTCGCGGCGTTTAGGTGTGGGGTTACCTTGCCGATTTGTCGGTGGGGCACGCTGGGGCTTTTGCGCTGGTTGATATCCCCTTTCGGGGTCCGCTGTAACGTTCATTCATTGATATACACCAACGCTGTCGTTGCTGCTGCGGGGTCTTGGGACGATGGGGTATGGCACACGTGGCTGGGCGGGCAGTGTACGACGTGACATGGTCGTTAGCCGTTGAGTGGTCGGAGGGGGGGGACGAGCATGCCGGTGTCTTAGGGGTAGGGCGACCGGAGTCCAGAAGATACGACGTTCTGATATTGATAGGGTTCCCTCGGATGGTAATGGGCATCTTTAACCCCCTCCCCCCGGGGTTACACCCAGCGTGGAGACCTCTTCCCCCTTCATCCTCTGCCGCGTTCGTACCGCTGACTTAGCTGTCGGGGGTTTGCTGTAGGAAGTAAAGTGCACATTCACTTTAGCCCAAGCGGGTCCTGTGCGCTGGAAGCCAAAAGAAAGCATATAGGTATTCAGATTCCGTAAATTCCCCTGTGTCCTTGATGTAACAACGCTCGAACGCTTCGGACTGCTGTTGCTTGTCCGGATATCACCAATGGTTCAGCTCTACGCTGGCGTAGGGTGAAGACAAGAACACAATGTACGACTGCGAAGAGCGGCGACCCTGTCGACCTGTGTGCTGGTTGCTGCCGTCCTGGATAGAGGAACCAAACCCCCAGGAAACGCCACCCGTCCGTTCAGTGCCTCGGCCATGGGCTCATGTATTCTGTCGCATGGATGCCGTCGCGCATCATCTCCATAACAAATAGAAGGAGACCACGACCTCACTGAAGTCACCCCCTCTCATATCGCTGATATCGGTGACTCAGCTGCGAACGCTGACCTTCCGGAACGAAGGTGACTCAGCTGCGAACGCTGACCTTCCGGAACGAAGGTGGCTGGCTCGAGATATTACGGTATCTTCTCTCCATGGTGTGACTTGGGACGATGCAACAAGGCGCCGCAGCGGCTACAGGTCAACTGCCCAGTGTAATGTGTAACACGGATTGGCGAGGCACAAGGATAGGGGCCTGATTAGGCCACGACATCGCGGTTGCTCTCCACATATGGCGGTTACAGAGGCCGGCGGCCCAACCCCTGCAGCCTTCTCCCCAATGTGGCCGCGCCCACACCGGAACGAAACAGCATCGGCGCGCGCCGCCGCGCAGCAGCGGAGGTTCCCCGGGGGAGCATCCGGGCTCCGTCGGGGCTGCTGCTGCCGCACAGAGCCACCGCGGCACCGCCGAGTTCCCGCTGGCGTCTTCGTTCCTCGCCTCGACTCCCCTCTTCCACCTCCCTTGCGTCCGCTCCTGCCGCTGCTGCTGATGCTGCTGCTGCAACTGCTGTATAGTGAAAACAGCGTCAGTCCGCGAGCCGGCAGCGCATTTACTTGGCCGACTTCTTCAGGCTGTTGAAGACCTTGCGGACAGCGCGGGCCTTCTTGACCTTGGCCACGGTCGCCTTGTAGCGGTCGAAGTCGGTCATCTCCGCCTTGGTGTTCTGCTTGGCCAGCTTCTGGCCCCAAGACGAGGCCTTGAACTTGGCCACGACGTCTGTGGGTGAGGTCGGGTGTGTTCGCGGGGTGGGATGGGTGGGCGTGATTGCACGAGGGTTGAAGCGGGTGAGAGCAGGCCATTGGGTCCAGGTGGGTTGGCACAGAGAAACCAAGGCGGCAGCCACAGTCGGCCTGATGTGGCTGGAGGACGGAGTCAGCCATTGCGTGAATAGAGGGGGCGACCCTCCATCGTTCGATTGCCATGCTCAAGAAAAACCGGGAGGACCCCTGAAGAACCCAATCAATCTCGCATGCAGCACAAATCCCACGATACGAGATCTGATTCAAATCTCTTCATATGTGAGTGTGTGTTAAACCCCATACCTGTACAACTATCCGTACGAGCCGCATATGGCCGAACGCTCCCTTTCATATCAGCGCATCCCGACGACACGGGCCTGACTCTTCTGCCGTCTGAATCCCGCGCTAAATCCAACCGCCTTGCGGTTGCCCCTCTTATGACATCTCGGAACTCGTAATAAGAAGGCCCATCTGCCCTTCGGTCAATACCAGACCGCCTATTGTATTTGCATCGATGCAATTGTAACCCGTTCCAACGGATGCAGGCGGCACTAGACAGAGGAGCCCCACGCATGCCGATAAGCTCCACACGTGCCCCTGTTGTCCCCCAACCCGTGCTCCTGAGTAATCTTCTGCGCCTACAAAGCCTGTCTCTATCAGCCCGGTCGATTCTTGCCTCTCGTCCACCCTGGCGCATTCTAAGCAGATGCTGCCTCTCCCACCGACCGTGCAACCACGGCGGAGCCCTTACCCACATCCCCATCACATCCCCTGAGTGCATCCCCTTCCTCGATTGCTGCAATCAGATCTTAATACATAGTTTCCGGTTTGCCCCCCGTCGAACATGTGCAACTTGATTGCGTGAATGCCATCCCAGCATGGTCATCCTTGCCCTATTGTTGTCCTACTGTTGTCCAATTAAATGCCTCCAAATGCACTTGCGTACAGGCGCAACATCGAGACAGCGGCCCGTCGTGTGCTGCACGTTTTCTGCAGGAGTGCTGGGGATGGCGTGGGGGAAGCCCACGGAGGCGCAGCGTGCCCAACGCATGCTCCACGAAGCGGCAAGGCTGTCTCGTTGTGCCAGTGAGCGTGAAACGCCCATAAATGACGATGTGTCCGTGCCTGAAAGATGGTTTCGTGCTGGTCCTGCGTTCCCCGTTCCGCGATACGGCAGGTATTGCGACCCTGCTGCTGCCCTCGCTAGACGGACTGTGAAAGATAGCCGCTGCTGCGCCTGTGCTCTCCTCTGCTGCTGAAGCTCCCTCCGATGTATTAAATGGCCAGCTCCCGGAGCAATCGAGCCCGCGTTGTCGTAACAATGCGCCGCCCAGCCCAATTGACTTTGTTCACCAACCCTCATAGACGCCAGGTAAACTCACCAGCCTCAGCAAGGGCCTTCTTCAGGTCCTTCTTCGGCGCATGGCGCTTAATCTCCACCTTGAAGTCTGTAAGCGCCAGGCGCTTGAAGTTCACCACGCGGCGCTCCTGGTCGGGGAAGTCCACCAGAGCCTGCGTGCACCGTACAATTTATATTGTTAACAGTGGGCACAACGCAGTTCCATTCTCACTGCGGCTCTAGGTTGAAGGCGGCAAATGCGGCGGCCGGGGTCGCAAGGCGGCTCTCCTGTTGCTTTTAGGCCTAAACTCTCGTTGCTCATAATGGTCATGTCGACCCACCCTGTTCTGATCAATCACATCAGTGATGACCACCAGCTTGCCGAACTCGGGCCCGTAGTTGATGAGGGCCACGCGGCCAATCTCAACGTAGCGCTTGAACGGCATCTTTCCACGCGCTAGCAGAGCGGCACAGCCAAGTGAGAGGGCTACTTCGAGAGGGTCTCGCGCCTTTCAGGCAACGGAGTTGCCTGTACGGCGAGGTACGAGCTGCAAGAGCAGAGGAAACGCAGCAAAGCCGCGTTGTTAGAGCAGTGTAGTGCCAAGGCATATCGAGCTTATAACCTTGGAAATTTTAAAAACCCATCTTGACCTTCTCCTTTCCACGAAGAACTTTTCTAAGCGTCGTGGGCTAAGAACGTAGTCGTTTTTCGATTGAGGGGCCTTGCTGCCCCTGGCAGTGAAACATTATCTATGGCGTCCTTAGACCCCTATCGGGGTGACGGTGCGTAGAAATAGCATGCGTCCCAACTGTTAGTGAATTCGCGTAGAGCTAAACACGCCTGCAACTATGATATTGCAGAGGATGTCGCTGACGATGACGAGGAGGTGGACATGTCGTTCCTGCCCCCGTTCGCGCGGGGGACAGAAAATGAGACGCTCTATGTGGAGAACGCGGTAGGGTCAGCCCTTCTGCTCCGCAAGCCAGACTCCAAGATGCACGTATCCTTACAAGCTATTTATGAATCCCTTGCGCTGCCCTTAGAAACTTGAAAAACGCCTGGAGCGGACGGACCGCGCGCTGGAGCAGAACCAGGACCGCCTCCATATTATGGATGAGCACCTTAAAAATGTGCAGCAGGAGCTTAAATATACTCAAACCCGGGTGAGCGCGCCTGTGGCTGCCTGGCTGGCAAATGCGCAGCACGCGTTGTTGCCCTGGACGTCGGTGCTGGGCAGCCCCGTCTCGCGCGCCCCCCGGACGGCGCAACCTGCCGTTCAAGCGCCGACCCAACACGCGCCAGCACGACCAACCTTGTCTCATTCCAACGATATGCAGGTTGAGGCTAAGAATAAGGAGATTGACTCCGAGAAGCACCTGACTTCTATGGCGGAGCGCGAGGCGGTAAGCGCCGGTCGGGTCCGCGCTTGGACTTGCGCTCAGCGGAGCGCGTCCCCCCACCTCCCAGTAGTGCACGGGCGCGATGTTCATCCAAGGAGAGGGACGGCCACACGCACGGGCGCGGGGCGTCAGGCGATGGCTACAACCCAGATGCATCCCCGGGGGGCTGCCTGAGGGACGAGGCTCTGGGTCGGGATGCTCGGCGTGCTTGGGGCTTGGTTCGGTTGGTTCGGTTGGTTCAAAAGTGATGGGCCACCTGCAGGTGTTCCCGGGTTCGTTTCTGTGTTTGTTGTCTTTCTTTTTATTTACAACCCTTTCTGGCACCCAGACGTGCGAGGGATAGGCGAGGGCAGGTACACAGCCTCGTCGCGGTGCGCGGGTCGCTGACCATTACCCGCTTTGCGGCCGCCGCCGCGACTCCTCTCCCCCCCTTCCGTTTCACCCCCCCCTTGTAATGCCAATCAGGGCCAGCCCCCCTACCCCTCCGCTGCGGTACCCATCCAGTCCTCTACATCCCTCGTCCCGCTCCTCAACCCTCCAAAACATTCCGCAGAGTCGCCTCAAGAAGGACATGGGCAAGATGCAGCAGGAGCGCACGGAGCTGGCGGACAAAATCAACAGCCTGCAGAACCAGATCTATAAGAACAGCGAAAAGCTGGACCAGTTCAAGATGCTCATGAACTGGAACCAGGAGGAGTTGGAGCAGTGGGCGCTGGCGGAGCGGCAGAAGGCGCGTGGGCGGCTGTGGCGGGGGAGGGGAGGGGGGAAAGAAGGAACTTGCAGAAGACACGTTCAAACGGGGGAGAGGGGAGAGGTAGGGAGGGACCGCAAGGCATGCCGCAATGAGGCCGTGGGTCGAAGGGGGGATGGCGCAGTGCAGGGATAGCGCCGTACGGACGAACAGCAGCAGGCCTGGCCGATGTTGGGCTGTGGGAGCGGCAGCAACAGCAGAAACAAGAGCAGCAACACCAGTCGCGATAGCAGCGGAGACGCACACAGCACCCGTCGCTGGTAGTACTTCTGGAGGAGTACTTCTGGAGGAGTACTTCTGGAGGCAGCAGCGCACGGCACAGGAGCTGCCGGCCGGAGCGCCTGGCGCGAAAGAGGCGCAGGCGGCGCTCTGTTGTGGCGTTGACGGCCACCGGCGGGTCCCATGTGTTAAGGAGCCTGGGGGAAGGGGTGCTGGCGGCCGAGGAGAGGCGGCCGGGGCGCAGCGCGGCCGACGGGCAGCCCCCGGGCAAGGACACCAGCTGTAACTTGCTGTCGTTGCGGGCGCCGGCGGACCGACGTGACCAGCATCGCAGCGGCCAACTAGACTAGACTGCACCGGGCTGGAGCGCGTCTGGTCGCATAGGATGGCGGCGGGGCGCGGTTTCGTTACCAGCGGCAGGCGGCGAGGCAGCGGCTCCGGCCCCGGCTCGCCATCCATGCGCTGCTTCCTGTGCGCGCTCGAACGCGCGAACGCGCGTGCTGCGTCGCTTCAGGAAGCCAGCGCGCTGGTGCCGCGACCGCAGCAGCAGTCTAGTGCGCCCTGGCAGTGTCGACCGCAGTGACGGGCCCTCCTCGCTGCTGGAATGAGTAGAGGAGGGCGGAGGGACACTGTCGGGGGAATGTGGTTGGTGTGCGCTTGTGCGGGTCGTGCGGGTGGGTCGCGACGCCACGAGGTGAGCCGCCCGCCTGACGAGACGCGAAGGCGATGCCCGGGGCGTCCGGGGTCCGTTGGGGTGGGCCTGTGGCGGCGGGCCAGTCCGGCTGCTACTTATGCTGCTGCTGCGAAAGGAGTGTGCCGCGGGGGGCCCAGTGGCGGCCAAGGGAGGTGCAGCGGTGCGTCCGCGGCGCCCCAGCCCTGTCTCGGGCGCTGCAGTCCACCTGGACCTGGACCTGGTGGGGACCCAGCCAGTCGCCCGCTCCGTTGCTGCGCTCCAGCAGCGGAGCAGCAGGGGGTTGCACACCGGGGATGCGGTTGGGTTTACCCGACGCCCTGGCAGCGAGCAGCGCTGGTCAGCGCAGCTAAGTTTCAATTATCAGATCGGGGTCACGATCAGAGACATACAGCACCTGGACGCTGTCCCGACGTCCTTGCAGCCAGGCAGCTCAGGTCAAGTCGGTTCAGATTTCCGCCAGGTTATCAGACGCGATCAGGTCAGCTTATCAGATCAGATCAGGTCAGGCTATGTGGGAAGCGACTCGCCATCGCCCCTTCGTGTGACCCTGCTGCGCTCCCTCTGCCCTCTCCCCTGCACCGCGGCCCCGACCCCCCCCTCTGCCGCGGGCCCCCCTCCCCCCTCCCCCACACAGGCTGAGGACAACGCGGCCCTGGAGAAGTACCGCCACGCGGATGACGCCAAGGTCAAGGAGCTGACGCTGCAGCTGGAGAGGATCAGCAAGCAGGTGGGTGGGGGTTGGGGCGTAGGTGGTGGATGGGTCGGTGCCGGCTTGGGTGGGTCGGTAGGCGGGTGGGCGGGTGGATGAGTGCCTGTCTGGGAGGATGAAGGACTGCCCGGGTGGGATCGGGGACTGGCGACAGGAAGCGCCAGATGGCGGGGGGCCGAGCGTTAGCCGCACTGCCTCGACAGCCAAAGAACACACCCACACCGGGGCTTCTTCGCTGGAACCCTACCCATCCGCACTTGGGCCTCCCGGGGGTCCCCCTCCTTGCCCACGTATCGGTTCCCCAATCCATACCCCACGATCGGACCGTCGCGCTGGCAGCGGCGCAGCTTCAACATTTCTATCCATTTCCTATACCCCGCGCTTGCCCGTCGCCTCCCCTCGCGTGCCAATTTCCTATTAACACCCCCCTACACCCCCTTTTACTCCCCCCGAATTTCCTATACCCCCCCCTTTACTCCTCTCCCCCGCCCCTCCCCCGTGCTCGCCCGTCCCCCCCTCCCCCCCCCTTCAGGTGGTCGACCGCAAGGAGGAGCTGGAGGGGGAGGTGGTGGAGACGCAGGCCGCGCAGATCCAGCTGGACAAGGCGGCGGAGGACTTCCGGAAGCTGCACGTGGAGCGGCAGGACCTGATCCGGCAGTGGGAGGAGGCGGTGGAGGCCATGCGGCACCGCGACGCCGCCATCGCGGCCGCCTCGGAGCAGTTTGCGATGCAGAAGGAGGTGCTGCGGGAGCGCAAGCGGGAGCTGGACGCGCAGGCGCGCTTCCTGGAGAACGAGGTGCTCAACACCAAGGAGGCGGACGCGCGGGTGGCCTACTACGAGCGCGAGGTGGTGAGTGCGCGTGGGTGCGCGAATGTGTTAACCTAGATAAGAGACCCGCACGACCCAAACCAAGCACCAATATACGGTACTTGCGCCAATGTACACGCGTGTGGATGTGGGTGCGTTTGCGCGTGCGTGAATAGGCAAGAGACCCGCCCGTGTATGTGAGGGGTAGGTAGGTGGGGCAGGGCTGCAAAGACGGGCGTTTGCTCGCAGACGTGGGTGTCTAAGAGAACCGAGCCACACGTGGGTGTGGGTGGATGCACGTGCCTGCCAGGCTCCATAGGTCGCGCTGCAGGCACGGAGGAGGGACGTGTTTGGGACAAGGGGAGGCAAGCCTGCCACCAGGGTCGCTGCGATGCCAGTCAGCGCTGTTACTCCGTTGAATCCGCAGAAATCCATACGAGGGCGTGGATGGATGACTGTCCCAGCGCTGCTGTCCCCACGCACCCAACGTCCCCCGCCTCCTTGGGTGTGCTTTCTGCGCCGCTTGGAAGCCGCTGCTCTTTGGCTGTCCCTTGCGTCCCTCCGCGCCTCTGCCCACGTCCCACCCCCCTCGGTGTCTTGGCCTGCCAATGCGCCGCAACACCCCCCTCCGTCCGCCCCTTACCCACGCTGACTCCCCCCCAACCCCACCCTGCCCGCCCCGCCCATGTATCGCGAACCTCCTCCCCCGCCCGCCCGCCCGCCCCTCCCATGTACCACCACCTCTCGCTGCAGGCCAAGCAGCGCGACGTGCTGTCCCGGGAGCAGTCCCGTCAGGAGGAGATGGCCAACCAGGTAGAGCTGGTGAAGGCCACGCTGTCCAAGGCCGCCACGGAGCTGGCCCAGCGGACGGCGGAGAACAAGGGCGCGCGGGAGGAGCTGGACGCCAAGCGGTGGGTGGCGGTGGGGGCGGTAACGGTGGGCGGTAGCGGTCGGTAGCTGCAGGTGGTGGGGTGAGAGACAAAGCCAGGAGGAAGCCAGAAGGCTGGTGGTTATGGTGCTGGTGGTGGTGAGGGTGAGGGTGTTGCCGGTGACACGACTGCAAGGGGGCTTTGTGGCGGTTCTGATGGAGAAGGCGTGGGAAAATGGTAGATAATGAGGGCGCAAGGGTGCTCTGCAAGGAAGGAGATGTATCAGAAGGCGGGACACCGAAGGCCCCATCCCGGATGTGGAGTGGCGCACTGCGCTGACACCGAACTACACGGTGACTGACACCGTGCTGCGGCGTCCCTGGCCCTGCCCTGCCGTCCCTGCCCCTGGCCCTGGCCCTGCCCCTGCCGTCCCTGGCCGCCCTCAGGCAAAAGCTGGACGCCGCGCGCAAGCGGTTCGCCGTTCTGAAGCGCAAACTGGAGACCGAGTTCTCCAACCTCGACTCGATGGAGGCCAAGGTGGGTGGAGGGGTTGAGGGGCGAGTTGAGGGGATTCATGGGGAGGGCCTGGGTGGCTTGCTGGCTGGGTGGTTTGGTGGCTGTGTGGATGGTTGGGCGGCTGTGTGGATGATTGGGTGGCTGAGTGGATGGTTGGGTGGCTGGGCGGCTGGGGTCCTAGGGAGGGGGGCGCTGAGTGTTTGACAGACTTCGGTGAGGGGGAAGGGGTAGAACATCGCCGGACTTGAGCCCCACAGCGCACCGCAACTGTTCCCCGTCCCTTGACCCGTGCCTCCAAATACCCTCTCCCTCACTCCCTCCCCCCCTCCCTCACTCCCCCCCTCCCCCAGGCCGCCCAACTTGAGGCCCTCCGCAAGAGCGAGGAGGCCCGGCTGAAGGCGGTGCTCAAGGAGCACGAGCTGCTGAAGAAGGAGCAGTACAGGCGCAGCCAGGTGCTGTTCGAGCTGCGCACCAAGGAGCGGGAGCTCATCAGCGAGATCAGGTGCGCGGCGGCGGAGAGGGGGATGGGGGGGCTTCGTCCATCCCAACATCGGCGGTCATCGGTTTGGCGCTCTTTTGCGGTTTCATGATGGAGGGCCTTTGCCGGGGTTGGCGGGAGGGAGTGGTTTAGGGTGAGCTACGATGCGTGCACCGGGGGGGAGGGGGGGAGGGTGTGGGCGGGCCGCGACCGGTCAAAGACGAAAGACAATCAGCGTCCTCGGATGTGGGGACGGGGGTGGCCACGACGGCACCCCGTGTCCGCCCTGCTCCGCCCCTCCTTCCTTGCGCAGTCGCCGCCCTCGTTCCCTCACATCCTCCATCTTACCAAGTGTCCGGCCCGCGTACCCCTGGGCCCCCCCGCACCCGCACCCCGCCCTTACCCTAGCCCAACCCAACCCCTGCAACCCCCACTTCCCCACCCCCTCACCCGAATCACCCAACTCCCGCAGCGGCGGCCAGGGCCAGAACAAGAACCTGGCGGCCCGCATCCACACCCTGGACGAGCAGGTCGTTCGGCAGCAGGAGCTGCTGTACAACGTGGAGTTCCAGCTGCAGCAGATGGAGCGCAAGGTGGCGCGCGCGGGCGGCGTGCGCAGCGAGGAGGAGACGCGGGCGCTCAACGCGCGCATCGAGAAGCTGACGGGCATCCTGGACGGGGTGTGCCAGGAGCATTCGATGCTGATGGAGCAGGTCAAAAGGGCGGAGGAGGACCTGCTGGCGGCGCGGCGGTCCAACAACGCGCTGCGGGCGGACAAGGCCAAGCTGGACGAGACTATCTCGACGCTCAAGCTGGAGAACGACATGGTGTCGCGACAGGTGGGCGGACCGCAACCCTCCCCCCCTCCCGGGGATTGTTCTCCCCGGATCATATCGTCCTGGGCTCGGCTTCCGCCTTGAGCCGCTTCCCCAACCTCAACCTCTCCCTCACCCCATTTGTTTCACCGGACCTACGCTCCGGCAATCAACGCATAATGTTACCGCTTACACTAGTTACGACCCCCCTCACCATTTTGCTCTCTGGCAGCAGCAGCGCAGTTTGAATATGTCTACCAATTTCCTATACCCCACCTCACGCCGCCCCGTCACCCTCCCCCACCGGGCTGTTTCTTTTTAACCCGTCAACCCCTCTCACGCCGCCCCCCTCCCCCGCCCCGCCCCGGCGCTCAGGTCAAGGCCGCAGTGGAGACCCGCGAGAAGTCCCTGGTGGACCACGACGTGCTGGCCCTGGAGGTGAAGCGGCTGCGGGACATCCTGGCCGCCCACGCGGACGAGGTGTTCAGTCTGGAGAACCGTAAGGCCCAACTGGCGCTGTCCATGGAGGAGCGGAAGCAGGAGGTCGAGGTGCACAGGTGGGGCCGGGGGGGGGGGCCCAGAGGGCGCTCAAGGGAGCCGGGGGCCCGTGGCTAGGGGGGGGTAAAGGGGGCTGCTGCTGTGGGATATGAAGGGGTGGAGGTTGAGACGGGTAACAGGACAGGCTGTGGACCCAGTGGGCTGGGGAGACGCCCTGGAGGGCACGAAGCAGGGGGCGTGGGGTTGAGAGTAGAGGCTGATAGACAGAATAAGTGCGGAATTTAGGCCCCGCGTGTGGGACGCCGTCTGTACGGCATGGGTGTGTGCCTGTGTATCTTGCAGCGGTGTGTGTGCGTGCGCACTCCGCGAGCCGTCCCCTGACAACCCCCCTTTATGTCACTGCCCTCTTGACACCCCCCTCCCCCCTGGAGATCCTGGTACAGTTGACACTTCATCTGACCTTTGCTCTGGCAGCAGCGCAGTTTGAATATGTCGACCAATTTCCTATTACATCCCCCCCTTTATGTCACTGCCTTCTAACACCCGCCTCTCCCCCCCACACACCCCCGCCACTGCCACTGGTCCCCCCACAGAGACGGCCTCCGCGCTGAGCTGCGGCTGCTCCGCGAGGACGTCCACCGCATCACGCTGGAGCTCAAGGAGCGGCTGCTGCGCTGCGAGAAGCTGCAGGCCAAGTTCGAGATCATGTCGTCCAAGAACCGAGGCGCGACGGAGGAGGACGGCGAGGAGCGCACGCAGGCGTACTTTGTGATCAAGGCGGCGCAGGAACGAGAGGCGCTGCAGCGGGAGGGCGACGACCTGGACGCCAAGATCCGGGTGGCGGAGAAGGAGGTGGCGGCGCTGGAGGCCACGCTGGCGCAGCTCATGGCCTGCAACACCAACTTCTCGCAGTCGTACAAGAAGGTACGACACCACCGCGGCGGGGGGCCGGGGACGGGGACGGCAGCAACAGTAGCAGCAATGCACTAGGCGACGGCCTGCTCAGACGGCCACAGGGCGCCGCATGGGCAAGCGCGCCCAGACTCGACAAAAAACGTTCTTCCGACCCCGCAGCCTTCCCATTACCCTACGGGTCGGGCGTTGGGTACATACTTCATACGCATTCGGGCAACTGGTATGCCCATCGCACATCATGCACGTCCGCGCTGCCTGCCTGCGAACCCTTGCGTGCGCGCACCTCGGAGCGCAGCTCGCTGCGCCCCTCACCGGGCACGCCCTCCCCTGTCTTGCTGTCTACTTCGTACGTACCCAAACGAACAGCGTAACACCGCCGTTCCGTAGACGTGCTGTTCCGGGGGCCCCGCTGCCGCTCTCAACACGCCCCTTCCCCCGCTGGTCCCTTGACGCCCTCACCCAGGTAAGCAGCAAGGAGGCCTTCGAGGAACGCTCGGCCCTGCGGGAGAAGCTGGATAAGGCGTACGACAAGCTCAAGGCCAAGCGCGCGGACGAGGCGGCGATCGCCGGGGACATCCAGGTGTCGGAGGCGCGTCTGAACAACCTGGCGCATGAGCAGCGGTCGCTGCAGAGCCTGCTGGACGACATGTCCCGCCGCAAGGCGGAGGCGGTGAGTGCGGGGGGCAGGCGGGGCGGCGGGGCGGCGGCGCGGCGGCGCCGCGACCACATAAGGGGTGTGTTCGTAGGCAGGCTGAGCAGGAGAGCGTGGTGTTGCTGCTGCTGTTGCTGCGCCGTGTCTGTGTCTATAGCGTGGAAACACGCCCAGAGCCACCCGGAAGCGATGTGTCTTTGAGTGTGCTTGCTGTATGTGCCGTGGCTGTTCCGCCGCCGCAGGTACGGCAGCTGGACGAGCAGCGGGACAAGCTGCAGCGCGCCCTGACCCGCACGGACCGGCTGCGCGGCAAGCTGGGCATCGGCAACTCGCCGCAGGGCCAGGACATTGAGCTGGCGGAGGTGGGATCGCAATCGCACGGGAGCATTGCACGGCAGGGGCGGGGAAGGGGCGTCCGACTGGCCGAGGGGATTACTGCACCGTCGCGCAGTGCGCGCTTGTCTCATCCTCTTGCATCGTTACATGGTCATCTGAATTCCGTGTTCTGCTCTTCGTCCTATCCCGGGGGAGGGGGGCCGCACCGTCCTCGAACCTTCTCGCCCTTCCTTTCTGTTGGCTGGACCTGACCCTGGACCTTGACCCTGGCCCTGGCCCTGGCCCTGGTGTTTCCACTGACGACTCCTGCGCGTCCAGGTCCGGGACGTCACGCGCGCGATGCTGCTGGAGCTCAAAGCGCTGGCGGCGGCCAACCCCGGGGCGGCCATCCTGGAGGCCTGCGAGGCGGCGGGCATCCGCCTGCCCTCAGGCAACAGCGCGCCGCCCTCCACGTCCGGCAGCCGGCCCGTGTCGGCGGCGCGGTCGCAGGGCAGCGCCGGCAGCGTCCGCAGCGGGCGGAGCGGCAGCACGACGCTGCGGGGTCCGGGCTCCCGCTTCGGCGACCGGCCGGGGAGTGGGCTGCGGGGCGGTGCGCCCGCGGTGCGGACGATCCAGCTGGGCGCGTGATCAGAGGGTGTGGGGCGCGTCCATAGGTGGCAGGGGAGGCGGCCTTTTTGGGTGGGGTGTAGTCGGCGAAGGGTAGGAAACGCTGGGGTACGGGTAGGAAACAAGCGGGAGGTGTGTGATCCAGGGCAGCGGAGCAATCACCGTGATTACGGCGCGTGTACTAATATAGGCAGCGAGCGGCTTGGGTGCGTTATTCGGGGTACTGCAGGGTGCAGCTTGCCTGGCAAAGACTCGCAAGTCTGCCGACACTGTGAGGGGGCATTACTGAAGGTCAACGTCAACCCATGGGTACGGCGTCTATGTTTAGAACCTTGTCGACCCGTGAGCGTGTCGTCGGGTATGGGTGTGACTGTGCCCTTGAGGCGGAGCGCGTGATTAGTACATAGGTGTAACTATGCAACTCGTAACTTGGTGCAGCGTACTGTGGTGATGCATGGACAATAACGAATGAGGTCTGCATCGAATGAAACTTCTGGGGCCCGGAGCGCGCGCATGCGCAGCGTTGCGCAGTGCATGCTTGCTGGACCTGTCGGCAGGTGGTTGTCGATCGCGGGGGTCGTCGTAGTGGTGACCCCAGTAGTCGGTGGTGAGCAGCGAGGGAGTGACGCGCGCTGTGCGCTTGTGAGCTGGGTGTCTGGCCTGCTTTGCGTGAAGCGGGCTCACCGTACCCTTGATCAAAAAGACCATGTAAGTGGAATGCTGATCCCGATCCCAGCTGGCGAGCCGATGTCTGGAATTCCGTCATCTCCGTGGTTATGACGCTGGAGAGCCAACGCCCAACGCGGCACGTGGCTGTTTCAAAGAACGCCTCCTATTTCAAAGAACGCAATCCTGAAGGCAATCACGCTCTTTTCGCGACTACTTAGCGCTGCAAGGCTTGTGGGGTCAGACATCGTCACGGTGCCGGAGGACGTGCGACGTGCATTACGCAGCAGCAAGCACCACCACACAGCCGACAGCGTGGCCTCACAGGGCCCAAGCTCCCTTAAGACATCCACGGGAGCCCCATGCAACCACTCAAACAGTGGCAGCAGACCCAACTCGTCTCCAGTCACATGTGCATTTCCCTCGCGTCAGCTGGTCTGCATGTCAGACCAGTCAACATCGCTTTCAGTATCATCCGTATATACACACTCGTATGGCTCGTTCCATTCACATACGACCATGCTATGCGCAGCGTCACACCACATCCTCAACCAGGCGATTCCCCTTCCCCCTAACCCCAGCAGTACCTCATGCTCCTTCCCCTACACGATCCCCGCGTCCATGATCCCCGCACGCACCCATGCCTGCCCTACTCAACCAACGCTACCTGCCACATGCGCCCCACAATGCCCAGCAATCCTGAACGGAACTCCGACAGCTGGTCCGCTGAGATGAACCTGCCGATGCTTCCGGCCCGGAAAATATGGCTGGAGGGCATGTCTGATTCGCGCATCTTCATGCGACCCTTTCCACCATAAAAGCCACGGCGCCACAGCACCCACGGACATCAAAGCAGGCACACAGGTGCCATCCGCCCTGGTCAAGCGGTGGGCTGCAAGGCGGCGGCCGCGTCCTCATTCCGCAACCGTTTCCGCTGGTCCGCATCTTCATCCGCGCCGTCGGACTTGCCGTCTTCGAGCTCGCTCCTGGGTCGCCGCCCCAGATCCAGACCAGGACTCCGACCCGTACCCGTCGGGCAGACCGGCCCATTGCTCTGCCCCGTTCGTTGCTCTACCTGCGTTTGCTGGCCAGAGGGTTCCACTACTACTTCTGCCGGCTGGCCATCATCCCGGCGGACGGCGTCATCGTCGTCATCATCGTAATCAACTAGTCCCGGCCATTGCCGCTGCGACTGATTCTGTCCGGCGTCCTGCGTCTGCTGTTGGCCCTGCCCCGGCTGGCCCCCTTGTTGCTCGGCGGGCCCCGCGTCACCAGGGGTGGCCGATGACGATCCTGCTACTGCCGCCGGCGCCCCGCCAGCGCGCGCCGCGTCTGGTCCATCGAGTCTGTCGCCTCCACCCGCCCCGGCAAACCCTGCACCCTCTCGGTCGCTGCGCGTCCCCAGATCCTGAGAGCCGCTGCCGCTACCACCGCCGAGTCCACCACCCTCGCGCGCCGGCAGCTGCTCCACATGGCGCTGCTCCGAATGCGAATGCGACCTTTGCACATCCTCCTGCTCATCGTCCGCGTCCTCGCTGAAGTAGTCCTCCTCGTCCTTGTCTGCATCGCGTGGAAAGGAGCAGGAGGAGGAACCCACTTGCTCGCATTTTTCACCTAATTTGCAGCGAACGAGCACCACGTCGGTATGGTGACCTGGAGGCGCGGAACCCGCTTCATGTCGATAAGGGGAGTCAGCTACCCCGAACCCCCGATAGGACCCCGGACAGGGGGTCGCACCTGGCTCCCGGTCGTCTCGCCGCCTTCTTCTCCCGTGCGCCTGCTGCGCTGCAATCCGCGTTTGGTGCGACACCCCGGTGGCAGAGAACACGAAGGTCCGCCCCCTGAGGTTCGCCGCTGCCCCGCCCGCGGATGGCCCCGCCGCGCCCGGTGCGTCTGTCATCTCCTCGTCGCCCCGCCCGTTGGACGGCCCGTTCCCGGCGCCGGCCGCCCGCTCGGGCGCCTGGTCATACTTGAGGCGCAGCTGCTTGAAGGTCTCCACATACGTGAGCTCGTCAAAGCGGTGCCCGTAAGTCTCGACCTGTATCGGGCATGGGTATGTGTAAAGGTTGCCGAAATGCGGCCTGTTTTTACCGCAAACCATCCCATGTGAAACAGTGACGAACTCAGTCCGCGTTGTCTGGACATGCGATGCATTGCGGAACCCGTATTGTGGGACGAACTGCAGGCGCAGCGTGTCTCTCGTGGAAGGTCCTCCCCCGCCCCCAGGCTCCATGCCCAGCGCCCAGCCGGTCCCTACCAGGTGATCCAGGAGGGGTTTGATGTTCTCCCGGCGGATGTAGTCAATGAGGTCCAGCACAGCAGAGTTGAGCAGGTTATACCTCTCGCCGTTCTCAAAGAAGACGACCATGAGAGGCCCGAAACAGTTGTACCGCAGCAAGTACCTGGGTGGTTTGGCCCAACATGGTTATAGCGGATGTGCACTTCGGTCTAGGGGCTGTGTCAAGGGGGTAACGGAGGGCCGATTACCCAAACTTCGGGAGTGCCGCTGCGCCCAAAGACGCGTGCAATGGCACGAGCCCGACACTGTGTCCTGGCAGCCATCGCTCCAGGTGCGATAAGGTCCCGGCCACCTGCGCCTAGCCGCAGCGACCTATCCCCCCTACCCCTGCTGACCTGGTGAAGAAATCCTCCTTCAGCGCGACGCACACCCGCATGAAGCGCACCGTGGCGCACACCAGCCACCGCTCGCGGCGGTGCAGCAGCCGCAGCACCTTCTCAACCAGGTGGTTGCGGAGGGTGTAGTAGCGTATTCGGTAGGAGTGGTTCTGGACACAAAAGCAGAGCAGGTCTAGGATGAGACCCAGCGTTGTGGCCGGCACCGCACGGGTGCCGTTCGAGTTGATGCTGGAGTCGCTGCGGGCAACACCGGACGGCAGGAATCCAGAGGCAGGTCAAAAGAGACTTAGTGGCGGATCCGGTTTGCCGGTGCCATGCCACGTGCGCTGGTCCGCCAGCACCATGCCCTGTGGCCCAGGGTCGTAATCCTCACGACTCTTCTTTTCGCGATCGGCCTTGCGCCCAGACGATCAACGCACATGACGTCCTGCTTGGCGCGTCCGGACTATATCTTCCGTGGCATGGCTCGAATGCCCTACCCAGGCAGCGGCAACGAAGGAAACGCCAGCAGCAGCCCGCGACTCGCGCGGGTTCACCGTTGGTTGTTAGGTAGGGGAGTTCTGCTTATGAGCTGAAACAGGGCCGGCCTTACCTAAGGATCACGCCAATAAGCTTGTCGAGGTACTTATCGTAGAACACCTCCAGGAACTCATTCTTTTCCACGGGCTGCTCCATAGTGTCGGGATCCATGAGCAGCTTGATCGCCTCGCACACCTACACCACCACCATAGCCACCAGCAGCCCGCTGTGGGTTCAGTTCTGAATCCGGTCCGAAAGTTCTGCATTTACGCGCTCGGCTCTGCACTGATGCCGCCGCGTGCACGACCGGTGTCCCCGTGGCCGCGTGGTGGCCGGTGCTCACATGCCCATGCAAGGGCATGACCAGCTCCGACCCACAGCTGCCAGAGCTGCAGCCAACATCCCAGGCCCCCCTGCACTACTGCACCGCTTGGCTAATCAGCACGCTCGCCTGGCTGACGCACCTGCTCCGCTAAGCCTGTGTCCCGCCCGTCCGTCAGCTCCTGCACCAGCAGCCCAAAGAGCGTGTGCTCCGGCTGCGCGGGGGCAGGGCGAAGGGTCAGGGGACAGGGCCAAGGATCAGCACCCCATGTCCTACCCGATACACCCTCTCTGGGCGAAAGCAACAACGGTCAGGGTTTGACTTGGGCAGCGTGTTCAGGTGAAGGATCCCGCGAATCCGCCTGCTGGCGTGCATCTCTCCGCAACTTTCCCGACCAACCTGCTTGTAGAGGAACTCGCGCAGCGCAAGCACGTCGTGCTGCATGGACGACATTAGAATGTCCGTTGCCTTCAGCTTCACGTCCTCCGCGCTGTGGAGCATGATCCGCGTGACCACCTGCCACCCCGACATCCGCGAAGGCGGCCGCGATACCAACGGGGGTCCGCGGACCAAAACGTCCAAAGTCAGTACAGAACTTTACGGCAATTCCATCCAAGGCAGCGGCCCACAAGCAGCACGACTTTGATCGCGGAAACCTAGTCACGGACACCCACTCTTAGCAACGATGCGCGGGTGCTTCAATGAGGCATGAAGCGCCACCCAGCTGATGGGCCCTGAGGTAGTACAACACCGCACCCTTGCTATTCCATCACGCACTGGTCATTTCGCATACCCCGTTCATACTTGCGCCCTTTCCCTCCCCCTCCATGTGTATGTGCCGCACCTCGAACAAGCCCAGCTGTATCAACCGGTTGAAGAGAGACGCCCGCTGCTGTTGCTGCAAGTGCCGGGCCAGACTGCAAAACTCCTGTGCGCGGTGAAACCCCACATACAAGAACAGAGTACAATAATCTCATTAGCATGATGCGACTGTACGGCTCTTGCTCTCCCGGTCGGGTTGCACCCAGTCGATGACAGCCGCCGCCGCAGTCGCCAGTCTGCTACCGAACCCACATCGCGTTTCGAATTATTAGGGGAACCGAACCCAGGGTGCTGCATGAGTTTTTTAAAGGACAAGCCGATGCACTGAACTGAAAGCTACAACTTGCGGCGCCTTCCGTCATTGCAGTCCCAGCACGGATGTCGGGCGCACCTGCAGGAAGGCCACCAGGTCATGCCACTGGGTATCCCCCGGGTCCGTCTGCTGTAACCGCTGGAAGAGCTGCGGCAGGAAGCTGGGGTCCGCCATGAGCGCGCCCACCACCTCCATGTTGTTGAACAGCGCCAATGACGACAGCGTCGCGTACGTCGCATCATCTAGTGACCTGATGGGCACATGAGGTGGGCCCGTTGGGGTACGCCTGAAGTCCAACAATGCCAGTTTGGTTATCGGCCCGTCATGTCAGTTCGGCGGCCATAGTCAGATGCCCAAAAATGCCGTGGCAGCGACGAAACCGCGTCGAGCACACGGAATGTACCCCGTCCGAAGTGAGCTCCACGATGCGGCCTCAATCCCATAGGTCGCACACTGCCCTGCCAAATCGAATCCGGCCCCCTGACTCGCGTGGTCGGCAAGACACTTCGCCGCCGTACCTGGGCAATATAACGTCCTTCAAGTATTGAATTCGATAGGTCTGATGGATCTTTGCTAGGATCTGAGGGTTGGTGATGGGCACCACCTCCTGCACGGGAAGGACGTACAACAGCGGGGGTCGGCCACCGGCACAGACCCAGTGCAGTGTGCGTGCTTCAAGGGGGCTCTCTCCATATGGCGGCCGGGCGAATGTCACAGCTTGCATCCGGATGACATTCGTATTCCATATGACGGCGATAACCACAACCCTCAAACATGCCGACGGGTGTGGCTACCGTCGTCATATGGAGTACTGCTATCATCCGGACGAAACGAAGTACTTTCGAACCGGCTCCGCTCGATCCAGAGCACACACGCGCCCACACACCTTGAACTGAACGTGGCTTTGGAGAAAGTCCCTGTGCTTCTGAGGCTGCTTAACGTCCGGATCGTACTCCAGCGCTCCAAGCACATCCATGACGTGCTCCTCCCTGAGCATTTCCTCCAGCACGCTGCTGTCGTTCAACATGATCGCACTTTTGACGATGTGGTACATGTGCTTAAGCCCCTCCTGGTCCTCCAGGTCCTCGCATTGCTGCAGGGGGGGACCACACGGGTGGCCATCTCACATCCCGCCCACAGCGTCCGAAACTTTGCGCCGCAGGACTTGCGGCGCGCTGGTCATATGGCCGAACACGGGAACCCCTGACCCACGCACTGCGCACCTGGAATTGGTCCAGCAATGCGGGCAGGTAGCTCTGCTTCATCAGTTGCGCTGCTATCCGATCCCTTTGGAACGGAGGCACGTGAGATAGCGCCTGTGGTCAACAGGGCGGCGCTCGGCTTATACACAACATCACTTCAACCACATCAACACAACCCCATTCAGCGGTACTACTTGCATAGCACACCTTTTCTATCTCCGCCAGGTTGCGCCGCTCAGGAGCGGGAAGCTCCAGATCGTTATCCATGAAGTCACCTGAGGGACGGGTTGAGGACCCCGATACACATCCGGGTCACGGGACAACTTCAACGCCAGCTATCTGCATCGTCCGTCAAGATGCATTTTAGCCTACCATTCCCCATGTGGGCCCCAGTTGTTGCGGGCTGGTCGTACTCATCGACCGTTGACTTCCGGCCGCGCTCATGATCTGCGATACACGCAAGCTTAACGTGCCGCACCAACCGACAATTGCAATCCAATGCAACCATGTACCTTGATGTCTCCTGTGCTCCTCCTGTTGCACCTGCTTGATCTGCTGCCTGCGGTGTCCAGCGACAAAAAAGCTGCTCAGATTCTGGTTGTGGTCGCACCGACCGCCCTACTTCGATCACTAACCAGATGTGATCGCATCCAACTTGCTCTTGAAAGCTGATTGCAACGTCCGTCGATATCTCAGCGTCATGCCATGTGATAATGGTGGACTCTGCATCCAACGACACCCGACGACTCGGGTCAGCTCGCGCACGCCAGAGCTGGATTGCTTCATTGGACACCCTCACCACCAGAACGGGTGTAAATATCCTCCCGCGAAATCTGATGTACAAGGAGCGTCTTTCCGTTCTCCTCCTCGGAGATTACGACCAGCCCCATGGCGTGTGCTTGCTGCACAAGTTGCGGGATCAAGACCGTTTCACAAAAGTAAGGTCAAAGGTAAAACTTGAACAGTCGCGCAGCACCCAAGGTGTCGGAAGCGTCCACAGGAAAGCGCGGTCAAGAACCCTTTCCGCCGCCGAACGCACCTCCATGTACTCCACGCTAATATGCCCGGTACCCTTATCTTCCCACTGTCCCTCCGCATTTAGCTTATAGACCTTGACGCGATGCATTGAGAAGTTTGTGTTCATTTGTCCGAAAATTAGGGCTGGTGCTATTAGCGCGAGCTCAGGTACCCATTACAAATTGCCACGTCGAAAGCATCATACTTGTGGCGAAAAACATAAAGCGGAACTGGAGCGTAATTTATCCGGTTGAGACTAAACTAATGCACAAAACATGTACCTGACGAAGAATTGAAAAATACGCGGGGATCTGCCTTGAGAAGTAATTGACGACGTTGTGTTGCAGAACGACAAACAAGAAACTTTGAACGACCTCGTACGACAACAGTGTGGCGCTCCTTTGGAGGAGTATTCCAATATGTTTTTTACAGACATGGAAGACTGCAGCGCGGACATAATACTACCATGACCGACAGCACATCTACGTCCACGAGGGAATTCGGCTGTGTAGCGGGAGTCCGTGTCGTTAGTGAAGTGCGCGCTGGGCAGGATTGGACGCGGACGCCATGCATACTTGGCGTAGGTGAGAGTTCTAATTTCAACCATCACATGCCAGCGTGTCCGCGCTTTTTGCCCGTCATTTCAGTACACTGTAACTGACTGGCGCCAGATGAGGCTGGACGCGGGCCCGTTCTCGGCCCCATGGTCTACGCCTGTGCGTTTTGCCCCCTGAGCTCCGACATCTCTGGCAGGTGCGCCGGATGGGCATCGCGCATCCTTCACGTTGCCTAGTTCGGTGATCGTGGCGGGAAGGGTGGTTCGTGACCGGAACCGGCTGTCACAACGTCCACTCCACACCGCCTTGCCACGTGTTGCGCGTGTTCACAAGATCTTCCAGGAATGGGTCCTCGTCGAACCTGCGTTTGCAGGGGCTATGCCGATTCCAAGACCCTCACGCACGAGTCCCGTGAGAAGCTTTTCCGGGCGATAGATGCGGACGCTGAAGTGGGCTGGGTGGCGCACATCATGTCGGCGCAACACATCAGCCAGAACATGCTTGGCAGGTGCGTCATCAGCAGGCCGTCCGTCTTCCGTACGGATGTGCCTTTCCCTGCCAATTATGTCTACCAATTCCCAATCCCCCCCTGCCAAAGCCCGCAAGCACTCGCGGCCCGGGGCCCGCGGCGCCTTCCTGACGGTTGCGCTGCTCCTCCGCATGCGGCCCAGGGAAAAGGTCAGCCTCAACGCCCTGGCCTTCGATGCGACCTGCCATGTGATACGAACAGCGCTGGAAAGCGGGGCCAACGTCAAGCAGGTTCGTCGCGCCCGTTGCGTTTGGCCACTTTGCGTTCTTACACGTTGCGCACCCCCACAACCCCAGCGAGGACGCAGTATTAGCATCAGCGGCCGCGGACCTCATATTGTGCCTGCTGCCTCATCATCGTGTTGTTTGTTATGATGATGTCGATGGAAGCTGCTTTGGTGCCGGGCAGCCCCTGCCGCCTCCTGGTTGCCCATGGCTGTCATCCCAGCGTGCAGCTGTGGGATAGCCACAGCCCCCCTCCTTGCGAACTCCTAGAGTCATCAACAGCCGTGCCTGTTTGTCGCCATCTTGTTGTCCGCTCCCATAGCGTATACAACACATGCACCAAATTCATCCCCATTAGCATCCTGTAGCATCCTCTATCCCGACCCTACTTGTACTCGGCCCTACTCGTCGATTAAACTTGTTGGCCCCCGCCAGGTGTTCGTGGACACGGTGGGGGACGCGGACCGCCACCGGGACCGTCTCAGCCGCAGCTTCCCGGGTCTTGAGTTCACCGTCTGCCCCAAGGCGGATGCGCTGTAAGTAAGACAGACGCGGGGGGTTCATCGCGGGCGGGGGTGCATCGGGAGGGGTATAGGACATTGGTAGACATATTTATACTGCGCTGCTGCCAGAGCGAATATCCGATAGAGACTCGACTGTACCAGGATCTCCAGCGAAGTGACGACGTCCACCTTGTAGGCCTTGACAAATAGCGACTGAAGTAATTAACACCTAAACGAAAGAAATCGGTAGGGGTGCATCGCGGGTGCCGCATACATACCTCGGATCCGACACGATGCGGGGTCGGCCCACGCGCCCAACTGTGCTTTGCACGCCTTCGTTGTCGCACTCCTTGCCCCGCTTGGTGCACATTGCGTGGCGGCTGTCGTACGGCTCCGCATGAAACCCATGCTGCAAGTTAGGTATGTAGGTGTTCAGCGATATGGGTTGGCGCCATCCGGTGCCGCTTATTTGTACAGGCGCTGACAGCAGGTGGCACGGCGTGTGTGGACTCGCTCGGCAGGCCAGGCAGTGACGATGTGTTCTGGTAGTGACAGACACCGCGTTACACGCGTCTCCCCCCAACATCGGCTCACCGGGAGTTGTGACAGACATCTTCCGGGTACCAACGGGTTGCCATTCATTGCGGATTTCGGTCCGTGCTGTGCTGTGCTGTGTTGTGCTGCAGCTACCCAATCGTCAGCGCGGCGAGCATCGTGGCCAAGGTGATTCGCGACCAGTCACTGACGGACTGCCAGCAGGTGCGGCACGGCGCGGCGGTGCGGTGGGTAGGGGATCCAACTGAAAATCAAGAAAATCAAACCCAGAAACGAAGCCGGGGGAAAGCGCGGCTGCGTCAACGGCCGCCGTGTTGCTTGCCGACCTTGCTAGGCTCGCTAGGCTCGGAGTTTGCAGTGGAAACAGCCCAGACGCCTCCAGCCCGGCTTGGGGGACGCGGCTTTAGCACGTCATGCAGTCAATGGTTCCGAGGGTAATGATGGCCCGCGCCTGGCCCTCAAGCAGTCGTTGAGCGATGCGTTGACCGCAAATGACATCCGCAGCGCCGTGCCCGTGTTAGCGACGGCACTCTCGCACGGCTGACCTGCAGCGATGGGCGGGTTTTCAGCTGACGACTGCTTGTGGGTTGGTGTCAGCTGTCGGGTCCGCCCCCTTCCCAAACCCCGGCTTGTGTGAGCGGATGCAGAGCCTGGGCCTGGGCGGCGAAGTCGGCACTGGATACCCCGGAGACGCAGCCACGGTGTCGTGGTTGAAGGAGCACATGCACCCGGTCCTGGGCTTCCCGCCGCTGGTCCGGCACAGCTGGGAGACGTGCGCCAGGTAAGAGTGGGCCGGCCGGAGGTGCCGCCACACGCCATTGGCAGAGGTGCCGCCTTGCGGCGGTGTGGGGGTTACAGGGAGCGTGCAAACCCGAATCCTGGAGCTGCGGGGACGATCCGCGGGGAAGGGAGCACTTCGCTGCACGCGGGCGTGCTGCCCGGCATGCCATGCTGCCTAGCCACGGCGACATCCGAGTCGTCAATTGGTTACCGTAGTGCCCTTGGTCCGGCTGTGGATGTGGATTGCAGGTTGCTGGAGCCGCCGGAGGCGGTGTCCTTCAAGTTTGAGGCGGACGAGGCGGCGGACGCCGCTGGAGCGGGCGGTCCGGCGCAGCAGCGACTCAACTTCGCGCGGCCCGTCAGCGCCGCTATGGTGGAGAGCAGTGGGTTGGGCCGGCATACATTCTTCCGGGCGCGGAAGCTGCAACGCGTCACGGAGGCCTTTTAGATGGGGTGGGAGTGGACGCGGCGCGGCGTGGAGTGTCTAGGTGTAGGTGTCTGCGGGATGAAGCGCGACGCCATATGCGTTCCTGCAGGATCACAGCTCGCTGTGGTCATTCCGAGCTGTCGGCCCGGCCACGATGGGAACCACGCCGTCGGTACGGTTCGTCGTCACGGAAAAGGAGGCACCGGAAAGGAGGCGAAGGCGGATGAGGATAGAACACGGTGGGGGGTTGCAGTACTATTGCTGGGCCACCCATCCTGCTTCAGGACGTTATGCCCCTCTGCCTCAGGCAACTACGAGGCACAGCAGAACAGCCCTATGGCTTATGTCTTATTTAGAACTCCTGGTTCCTCGGTGAGCCCGTTAGATGAGGCAAGGTATGTGAATTGACGTCGGTTCATGTACGGACTATGTGTACGAGTCAGTTCTCGTGACATTTATTGGTACCGTTTATTGGTGACGGTAATTTGGGAGGTTTTGGACGTGGCCGTGACGGGCCCGGCCGTCCGTGGAAGAACCTTGTTTGGAGTTCAGGTGTGTTGGTCTTGTTCCACAGAAGAAAGCACACGCGCATGGCCGCGGTGCAGCCAGTGCTCCAACTAACAGGATCACGACTGGTCGGGTCCTGCTGCTGCCTCAGCACGACGCAGCACGTGGCGCGTTGAGCGGGGAGGAAAGGGTTCGCGGCCTCATCTACGCGCATGCATCGCCGGTGCATGCCTCATGTTCGGGCAGGCAGGCAAGCATGCCCTCGGGGATGCCAAGGGTTGGAATACACTGGGTAGTACGTGAAGTCCACATATGACGTCGCTTCTTTGGGTCTTACAAGGCGGACCGACCGGGCGATCCAGGGGGCACAGATGGCTTTGCAGGCGCCTCATACGTTATTGGGGTCGGGTCAGGTCGGCCTGTTTCCTCTGCTGGGGGCACCCGCTGCCTGAGCGGATGCACTGGTGCGTTTTGCACGCCAGGCTTGCCGGGAGCGCGGGGTGTGGGGGCCGGCCGGACCATGCGGGCGGGATCCGGGGGGATCGGGGGGCATATGACGATAGGAGGTATGGCGCAGTAGCAGTAATATCAGTACCAGAGCAGCGTGATTGAAAGGGATGAAAGGTTAAGAGGGAGCGGGAGCGAGCGCTGTGTGCTGACTGTCACCAGTTTATGGGTCGCAGTTGTGGGGTTCAGTCGGTGGTGGACATTCGCTATCATGCCGGGGCAGAGATCAGGGTACGTCAGCGGGTAATGCAGCGGCGGGATTGCCCCTATGTGTTGCGATGCTGGTACAAACCAAATCGAAACCGCCGCTGCCGAACAATCTCGCAAACACCCCGCGCAATAGGGCCCACCAGAGTTTCCATTCGTGCGTGACATTGCCACATGGTTCGGTACGTATGCGAATGCCAGAAGTTGTTTACTTACGAGACAATATCACACCAGGCGAACCCGCAAGTTAACGAATGCAGGGGTGTGATTCGGAGGTCGAATTCTGCAACTTCCTGGTTGAGTACGATACTCGGGTGGTTGATACAAATCAACAGGACACGATTGCGTGACCGCGCGCACACTTCATGCTGTACATGTATCCCAGGCATAAGCGCGGGTCTGAGAACTAGATCTAGGCTAAAATGCACGGACTTGACAAGGATGTAGTCCGTCGCCCGCGATAGCTCTCATGCACGCTGCTGCCTTACACGCTTCAAACCGACTTGTCCATTTCAAGCGACAGATCATCGATACAATGTCGTCTGCCATCGTCTAGCCGATGCCTCCATCCAATACCCTGCGTCCCTGCCTTTCCATTGTACTCGCCTGATGTACACCGTGCACATACCCTAGCGGCGTTGCCAGGTCACTAAGCCTCCCAAGCGCTCGAAAAACGCTCGATTCCGCTGACGGCCATGGCCACCTGTGCCTAAGCACTCGGCACATAATTCCCATCCCATATGCAGCACGCTCTTGACACGCAGCACAAGGCGAATCAAACCGTCCAACACAGTTGCAAGATAATGCAAGCGCTTGCAATCATAACTTCGTGCCAAACGCTGCCAGCTGCCACGCGACTCGTTCAGATACTCCTGTGACCTGCGCCTTGTCTCCACGGTACATCATCCATCAGTATCTTCTCGAACAAGAATCAGTCCCGCATCCCTGCCCCGGGTTGATTTTCATTCCATCCCTGGTACCCACCATGTTTTGGTCAAGTCGCCCAAGCGCATGCATGATTTGCTCTCTAAAGCTGCAGCCCCTTGTTCAGAACCCTCAAAAGCCCCTTCAGCCGCCATGTCCCAGCACAGCGCGAATTGCAAATATCAACTCGTTCCAAAGATGCAACATGCCTCGCCGTGCATTAACGACGTTCGTGGCATGGCAGGTGACCAAACGTCGCGCAAAACGGGGAACTTGACCAGCTACGAGTAATACCTGCCGTTGCCCACTGTCGAAAACGCGGCAGCTCAACCCCTGCATTGTGCACGGCATCGTTCCCATTTTGCTGGAAACCCCAAGAAACCCGGCAGGTGGAGCTCACTGCTGGGCGCACTGGACCCGTTGCCCCCGCGGCATGTCGTCATCGTCGTCAGAATCATAACTTTCGCCAACGCCCTTGGCAATGTTCACCCGGGACTTCAACTCTGTCTCAATGTCTGGCACGTTCGTGATCTTGTGAACGTCCTCCACATCGTCCAGGTCCATGGCACCGTTGCCGTTGGACGCCGACGCTGGGATCGGCAGCGCTGCCCGGATTGCCTGCGCCTGCGCCTCCGTCAACGTATCTGGGAACTCCACATTGAACCGCACGTACAGGTTTCCCTTCTGGTACGGCCGCCCGTGGAACGGCATGCCCTCGTCGTGCAGGCACTTGAAAGAGCTCGGCTTGATGACCTCGCCTGCGTAGTACAGGCACGATAACGCAGGACGTGCAGGAGGCGCAGCAACCATACTGAACTTCATTATCATCCGAAAAAGTACGCCAATGTGGTACAGGCCAATCAACGCCGCCCTGCCAACTCAAGCCCTGCATAACGAGTCCCACTACCTGACGCTTGGACGATTTCAGCAAACAAACCAAGCCTTCTCATTCCTACCCATACATTAGCTTCATTGCCCTTACCCTCTTGGTCTACGGTAGGTAAGAAGGTAACACCCCTTGTTTTCCTATCAACCGATTCGTTTCGTTCTCTGTCAGTCTTCGGGTATTCGGCTACATTTTAAGGTGCTCTCAACGGAGAGCACCCCACCATGTAACAAAGTAATTATTCACAGCCGTCCCTTTGGTTGCTGTACAGCAAAACGCACCTTGCGGGATCGTAACACGCAGCACGCGCCCATCCAGGTGCTTGAACGTGAACGTGCACCCGGTGAGCGCCTCCGAGAGGGAGATCGTCTTCTCCATCACCAGGTCAACACCGGCGCGCTGGAAGACCTCGTGCTCCTTCTGGACCACGACCAGGATAATGTCGCCGGGGGCCAGGCCCGGCTCCGAGCAGCCCGCCTCCCCGCGCAGCACGATCTTAGAGCCGTGCTTCATGCCCGCGTCGATATGCACATCGAACGTCTTCTTGTCCGCGACAAGGCATTTGCCCTTGCAGCTCCCGCACTGATCGCCTGTTGCGATTGCGTTGCGCAAGCACGACAGAGCATGCACGTCAGAGTGGAAGTCCGCAAAATAATTGTAAAACTTTGCACTGAGGCTCATCTGATCCTGCTCCAGATGCAGGCTCCTGACGTGAAGCCCACCCACATCAGACCAGCCACAGTGGCCTACTTTCTTCCACACCTCCCACCATGTTCCCAAGCGTATCCTTACTTGGCGGCGTGCTGTAGCCGGTCCCACTGCAGCTCGAGCACTTCTGCTGAATCTGCTGCATCATTCCTGGGCCCAGCGGCCGCAGATGCACTTGCACACCCGTGCCTTGGCACGTCTGCATCAAGGAGGAACCCGGGAACATCGACGCGTGTCATACAACGCTCGATAAGCCCAGAATCTGAAGAGCTCCAGCACGCCGCCAGTCAGGCACAGCACCTTTTGTATAGCGTCGGTCATACTGCAACCAAACCCACCCCAGACCGCACCTGGCACTCGTAGCGCTTGCCCGACTTCGAGCCCGAGCCCTGGCACGCGTCGCAAGGCAGCTGACGGGACATGGACAGCTTCCTGCAGTCCAACCGGTTTCGGGTTAGAAGGGCTGGGTACCAACACAGCCCTTAACCTCTACACACGTACGAAGCGCTTACTTGGTGCCACCCTTGTACAGGTCCTCAAGTGAAACCTGCAGCTTGTGCACGACATCCTCGCTTTTGCGCTCCCGCTGCCGTCCGCGGCCGCCACCCATGCCGAACATCTGCTCGAAAAGGTCGGACATGCCGCCGCCACCGCCGCTGCCCATGCCCTCCTTAATGGCATCTTCTCCATACTGCAGCATGTAAAACGTGTGACGCGTCGTTCGTCGGGCCTGGAATCATGTTGACTAAAATCCTAGCGCACCTGATCGTAAATTTCCCTCTTCTTAGGGTCCTTCAGGACCTCATACGCCTCGTTAATCTCCTTGAACTTGTCGGGGTCGCCACCTGAATCGTAACCCGCCCGCGCACATGTGGTTCAAAGAGAACGAACGCCGGAGGGAAACGACTTTCGAGCATAAACACAACGGTCAATATAATGGCAACTTCAGACAACCTCACCCTTGTCCGGGTGCAATCGGAGTGCAAGCTTCCTGTGCGCCTTCTTGATCTCGTCCAGCTGGGCATCCTTGCTCACGCCGAGCAACTCGTAGTACCGAGTGTTATTGACCTTCTTGGACCCGGACCCTCCACGGGAAGGCATTTCGCCGCCCATGTGTCCAAAGCCACCGCCCATGCCCCCGAACGGGAAGCCGCCGAACATTTTTGTCCACACGAACTGACCTAATGCAAAGGTCGCAGTGACAACCACCAATGTCTCGGAAAGATGGACACTTTGCGGCAGTTACAACGAAAAGAAGTTGAGGGACGGAGAAAATAAAACGTCGGTCTGTCGCCGTACGTTCCCGTCCAGAGGGTTCCACATTCATCTCCACCCATCAACATCTCCGGGCCCGGGAAACTTGACATACAGCACGCATGATGAACCAAATTGTATAAAAGAATACTTCGTTGTATCAGACGTCTCAGTCTGAGTGCAGGGAAAAGTTGTGTTCGTTACGCTCGCGGGCAAATCCGGTCCGGTTACAAAGCGATTCAGACCAGCAGAGGTAGCATACAAGCATACATGATTGGGAAGTTGTACCATCTGCATGCCATAACCTGTTTTGTAGTGACAAAGCGCTCACTCAGCAACCCCTCGAGCGCAAGCACAAGGCGGGCTTGATACCTGCAAGACCTTATCATGGCGAGCACTTGCAACTGATCCAACCGTTTGGAGCAATACCGAGGGTTGGAGCAATCGCCCGGGGCGAAAATAACGGCATCTGAAGCATCTCTTGCAATAAGCCCCATGCCCACCCATTGCCCAGCCCCTCCACGCGATCAGCAGGACTGCACTCCGTCGCCGCACAGCCCCCCCCCCTTCCCGCAAATCCGCGGCCTCAACGGTCTGTTGCGCCGGAAACGCTGGTTGCAACCGCCGGCATGCAGAGCACGCACGCACATCGCGCTTAGCGACCACATCCGCAGTTAGCTCCCGCGCTCCATCTTGATCCGCCCCTCAGACGGCCTCCAGTGCAAATCCACCTAGGGCTTCAGGTCCTTGAGCAGCTCCTCGTCCGCATTCAGGGGGTTGCGGCCGTCCAGCCTGCAGGGGCCACGCACGCCACCGACCACATGCCATCGGTGATTGCAAGCCACGGTAATGTACAGCAGCGACGGCGTATTTCGCTGAGCAGATGAACAAAGCAGATGAAGAGGGGTCCACTATGTGAAGGTTACACACTATCAATGCAGATGGCAGCCGTGGGCCGCTGGCTGAACCGCGGCGCCCCGGGCTCTGAGCACCTGGTCTACAGTGCGAGGGGCAGGCCGCTTACGGCGGTGCACTCTGCACTAACCCCCGTCGTGGCCGTGACCATAGCCTGCGCCATACCCAGATGCCCAGCATGTGCAAAGCCAGCGCCGGCTCGATCGCGAATGCGTAGCCTGGGTCCGTACTGCTCGTTGGTCCGTACATGCGCTCGATGGGCCGCGCTCGCTCCAGAAGTGGACGCTGGAGATTTGCGAATGTCCGACTGGAAGACTGGCACCGACTGACACCGACTCGTCATGGTAGTGCATTGGCAGCACTTCGATTGCCACCCACATCCATAACCACGTGTCCACATGTAACAAGGGAGGGCTCCGCCCCATACCCCCCTGCTGATTGTGGATGTGGGTTGCAACCGCTCGGCCCCATCGGGCGCGCGCGCGCGGCCACGCCCGGATCCCAGACTCACTTGGCCAGGTCCAGCGGCGTCTTGCCCGTGTTGTTCTGCACCGTCTTGTCGGCGCCGGCGTTCAGGAGCATGCGCACCATGCCCACCCGCCCATAGCCAGACGCGTAGTGGAGCGGCGTGTTGTTCATGGAGTCACGGGCCTCCAAGTTGGCGCCCTCGTCTACGGGGCGGGGGAAAGGCGCGGCGGAAGGCACGACGGACGGGGGAATGAGCTGGGTCTCCTCGCACCAAGGAGTTCAGGGGCTTGGGTTACGGTAGTTGGCATTCGATACGTCGGGGTGGAGCCGCGAGGCAGGGCCAGGGAAAGGCGGTGAAGGCGACACGGCCGCGTGGGGACATGCAATGGAGCCTGGAAGAGGTCGGTCGAACTCCAGACTTAGCGCGGCCGGAGCCGGTCCTGAGGAGACTAGTGAAGGAAAGGTTAGGAAGGAAACGGACGGATCGGAGGCCTCTAGATCCCCCGATGAGGTGCCGCGACAAGGACGAGCAGTTGCGCGCCACGGGGGGAGGGGGGCGCCAAAGGGGGGCCCAGGGGGGTTAAGCCAGGATGGAACTCTTACATCGCTTCGCTGCACGATATGCCCGGCACACAGGGTCTACCAGGTCAACGCCTACTCACCCACAAGCATCTTGGCAATCACCGCGTGGTCGTAGGCCACCGCGTAGTGCAGCGCGGTCCGCCCCTGCAGAGTAGCAAACGCGCGAGACAGGCGACAGGGGGGGAGCGGTGATGTAACTAGGGCGACTGCGGGGATTCGGGGGCGCGAGGTAGGGCAGTCCGGGCACGGAAGGAGGCGGCCAGGAGCTGCTTCAGCCACACCTGACCTGGGCACGCCCTGACCTGCGACTGGGCTGCGACCCAAATCTGCCCCACCCACCCCACCCAATGTGGTCCGACCCGAGCGGACCTTACCCACCCCGACCGGACCCAATCCGACCCAACCCGACCCAAGTCGACCAAAACGACCCCGTTTGCACGCATGGCCAAACCCGAATCGGTGGACGGCTCAACATGCTTGGACCCGCGCGGTTCGGGAATTGGGGCCTCGTGCTTCGCGGCATCAGCTTGGTGGTATCGATACCCTATGGGCTTGGATGCGGCTGAGTTGCTGCACACCTCGTCGCAGTGTGGGTACTGGTTAGCGAGGAAACCCGACCGACCCACCGACCCACACGCAGCATGTGTACGCCCTGAGTGGTGTGACCCACCCAAAGGCCCACCCAGAGTCAGGAGCAAAAGGCTCAGCCGAAGTTTCAGACCCAAGTTCATTTGTTCGTTTGACCCGGCCGAAGCCACCCTGTGCGCAACGCTGTGAGCAGCCCAGCCCAGCCCACCTGCGCGTCGCCCTCGTTGATGTCCTTGCCGATGGCGATGAAGTCCTCGACCGCCTCCTCGTCGCCGTACCTGCGCCAACCAACCCACATCGCACCAACCCACATCGCAACGTATCGCAACGCTTCGCATCGCATCGCATGGCTGCGGTAAGGCGAGGCGAGGTGGGCCGTCCAGCCAGGGCCAGGGACAGAGCTACCGGGGAGAGCCACAAAAGGCACCGGGCCATGATGTGAGAGCCACCAAGCTCCCGAATCAACCCACTGGAACCCCCTTTGACCCCCCGAGGCCCGGGTGCTGAGGGTGTCACAGGCATGGACGCCTGCTTTGCCTGCAGGCATGGATGCCTGCTTTTCTGGATGCCTGCTTGCTTGCTTGCTTGCAGGCCGCTCGGTGCCAGACGGGTCCTGACCTCACGCACGCCGCCGCGGCCCGGTGGCGCGCCCTTACTTGGCAGCGTCTCGGATGTTGTTGATCTCCACCTCCGGCTCCGCCGCGGGCATGCCCGCTGCTGCCGCCGGCGGCGGCGGCGCCGCCGCCGCGCCGGGCGGCGGCACCACGTCGCCGATCTTGTCCCCGAGCTTGGCCAGGAAGGCCGGGTCGTTGTAGTACTTCATCAGTGCCTAAACGTCCCCGCCCAGCCCAACGCCAAAGCGAGAGTGCGATGCGAAGCCCAACCGAACGCACGCAGGGGCGCAAGAGCAGGGGCACAAGGGCAGGGGCAGAAGAGCGGAACCGGCCTTTGGATACCCGGGAGAGTTCGTAATTGCGTGCGGGGGCGGTTATGGATCCCTATGTGCGCAGGCATACACCGCGTGCGAGGCCAGGCATGTATCCCTTGCACACACACACACACACACACACGTAGGGTTCTCGCGGCTCAGTTTTCTTTTACACACGGACGCACGGACCAACGGACCCACGTGTCGGGGCCGTGTCAGGCGGGTTTCCTCGCTAAACACGCACGTGCACACACGAGTTGCGGGTTCTCCTTCGTAACACACGAGTTGCGCGTCGGGCGGGTTTCTCACAAAACACACGAGTTGCGGTGTGGCGCGCAGCGGGGTGCTGCTGACGTGCCCGGGCACAGGAGGAGGCCATTGGGCTGACTGCCACGTTAGCGCACCTAGTCATCGTACTGCACAGGACTCCTAGGAAAGGGTTAACGCAGCTCTCCATGCGAGTTTTGCGCTCGACAGCGGCCCCCCGGATCGGAGGAAAGGGGATGCCAGGCGCTATATATATTGACTTAAAGTCTGTCGAGCACAGCCGCACTCCGCACCTGCATGCCGCCCTTTTGGATGTCCGCAAAAATCTCCGCAAACTCTGAGTGGTAAGTGAAAGGTGGGGGCAACAGGCCGAGGTGTCGGTGTGCCGACAGCCAGACGGGGAATGGGCGGAGAGGCCAGCACCTCTGGGGGGACCGTTAATGCCTTCGCTCGTCCTCACCCAAAGTTGTGTGCACGGTGCTTCAGACCCACTTGCAACCAAGACCATGTACATGTCAATCCGCGGGAGTCCGGGGGTGGGTATCCGGTCTGGGGGTCCAGCACATGCGGGAGGCCTTAACCCGTCAACTCCGTACGTACCGGGATCGTTCTTAAGCGCCTGCATCCGCTGTTGAAGCTGCTGGTTCTGCGCAATTGCTTGCATTTCAGCCATTTGCTTTTGAACCTCGGGCCTCTTCATCATCTCCTGCATCTGCTGCATTTGTTTCTGGAAGTTAGGGTCCTGCATCGCCTTGGCCATCATCTCTTGAAGTTGGGGATTCGCCATCGGATTTGGTCCAGCATAACGGATGACATTCCTAGTGGCGTTTGGTGCCGCAGCGGTGAACGCCGCTGGTCGGCGACCCAATCCAGCCTTGCAAGTGCGTGCGAGCATTTCCAACGAGAGATCGTCTAAAATCGGGATTCAAAGTAAAAAAAAGATAAATGAATTTGCTTACTTGGCAAACGCATGATTGAAGCTCCGAGAGATCCAAAAACGGTACGGCAAAGGTTAAACAGAACTGCCTGGAAGCACGTCATGAGCTGCCTGGGAAGAAGCGCCTTGCATAGCAGGCAATTGGGGTGCGTAACTTCCCCGCCGTGCACGGAGCAACCCTGCGGCTGAAAAGGTCCTTAGCAGTAGGTGCCCTAATGCCCGCACCGTGCACACCGTGCACCCGTCCGCTTGCAAGGACGTTGGAAAGGCCGACCAAAGTCCACAAGCTGTAAACATTCCTTCTGCATCCCCTAGGAATCTCATTCACTCATTGTTCAAACCCCAAGGCAGGCCAAGGCCCCGTGGACGAGTAGTCGTCTTCCGTACACGCGATCGCACATGCATACACAGTTCTCGTTATTCTGTTTCGAGTCCGCTGTGACGCCCGTTGACGCCCAGTGCCAGCTCAGCTCCGAAACTTCCAGTGTTCGCAGCGCACGCATCAAAGTTTACGAATCCAAATCGCGCTCGCTGAGGCCCCCCTTCCCTTCGGTCCGTTGTCCTCCCCTGGAAATCGAGCGTCGTTTGCAGATAGCCTTATCAGTTATCCTCGCCCTTGTGTTGGAGTCGGCTCTCGGCTGTGACATCCAACTCAGTCATTCATAATATTGCGACGGATGAGTCATTCACTGTGCTTTGGGCCGTGCTGTGTGCAGAAGGGCGTGCCAGCTTGTTGCGCTGCCGAGTCGCTGCTTTCCTCCGGGGACATGTGAACAGAGATACGGGGCTTCGCTGACACCCAGCAGCTTTGGCGCGCGCAAGGCCGCGCTGGTCTCGGCCTCCGCGTGAGCGCCCCGTTCCACGCGTGTGCACACAAACAAGGCACTGTGTGTCGAAGGGACCCAAATACCCAACCATACAATACCGGTACCCCCGGTCGTCGTCAAGGTTGCGTACACCTAGTCGCGGGCTCTCCGAAGGAGGGGTTAAAGGGAACGGAGATTGAAACCCAGAAGCGAACCCGGGCACACCCAGAAATGCTGAAAACACTTACGCGGCGAGGTACCTGCACGGCAATGGAATAACGGAGACTGCGCGCGGGCGCGCGGCGGCGCGGCCGCGCTGCCGCCAGTGCAAAAGCAAGCAAAGTGCGGCATGGACCCGACCCAACCCGAAAAAACAGACACGTTGCCGACCTTTGTCAGACGAAGGTGCAGCCGCGCCGCGAGCGTCGTCCCAGGACATGGCGAGGCACAGAGGGAAGCCGAGGAGCGAGCGCGGCGGGAGGGGAGCAAGCACAACAAAAGGCTCCAATGAGCCCCATCGTCTCTGTCCCCTTAACACACGCCAGGGTGATGCCCGGCGTAACATATTATCATTATTACAACAAAACAAAACAGTATGCAAGGATGCCGGGCCTGCCGCGCGGCGCGGAAGAGGAGGTTCCAGGCGGGTGCGGACGGAATACAGGATGGCAGATGGCACGTTCGGTACGGCACGTACGGAAGGGGGAAGGCGTGGCTGGGAGGCAACGGGTTGTAGAAGGCGCGGGTAAGGACGACCGGGTGGCGGGCCAAACGTGAGGGGTTGGCTCCCCACCGTGCCCGGTCGGAGCGGGGCACACCCTGCATGCGGGGTGCCGCGGGGCGGTCTGTCTAGGGCTGTAGGGCGGGCGGGGTCGGGGGCGTGTGACGCGGGGTGGCGTGCTGGGGAGAGAGGGGTTGGAGCACGTAGGAGGCGGACCATTACATGAGGCGGGCACTACTGCGGTGGCGGAGGAGGAGGGCGACACACGTGTCGACATCGGAGTGTTTCGGTCGACCACGCGCAGCACCCCGAGCGCGTTATCCCTTGGTAAGAACGTCGGTGTGTTTGGTACGGCACCATACGCAGGTACATCCACCGGACCGGACTGGGCCGGTCCGGCCTCCCTGTTGTGCGGGTACGACCACATTCGCCGCCTGCGCCGCAGTCGCCGCCTGCGCCGCAGTCGCCGTCGCCGCCGCAGTCGCCGCCTGCGCCGCAGTCGCCGTCGCCGCCGCAGTCGTCGCCGCCGCCGCAGTTGGCGCCGCCGCCGCAGTTGGCGCCGCCGACGCAGTCGTCGCCGCCGCCGCAATTGTCGCCGCCGACGCAGTTGTCAACACCGGCGCAATTGGCACCGCTGCCGCTGTCGCCGCAGTCGTCGCCGCCGCCCGCAGTCGTCGCCGCCGCCCGCAGTCGTCGCCGCCGCTGCAGTTGTCGCCGCCGTCGCAGTCGTCGTTCGTTCCTGCCGCATCAGAGTGCCCGTCATGGAGCGTTGCCACCGTGGCTTCCAGGCAGCTCGAACCCGTCTCTGACGCCGCTAGCGGAGGTGGAGGCGGCATAGCCATGTACTCCGCTCAGCGCGACTTGAGCTGCGGGACCTAATGGAGAGAGCAGTCACGTGGTCGGGCGGGGCAGCGCGGCCGCCGGCGACGGAACGAGCCCGTCGCTGGGGGGCCTGGCCGGCAGGTGGCCGCCTCGACAGGCCAGCCGCGGACTCAAGGAGCCTAGCTACGCCTTGTTGTGATCGCACTGCGACGTGGATGGGATCGGTCGAAGCGGACCTGCTGGTGCGGCCGTTCGAGCGGAGCTGCGGCGGCAGCGCCGCAGCCTGCCTCCGCCTCGTGCAGGGCGGTGCTCTGCGGGCCTTACATGCGCCGGCGCTTGGCTGGCGGCGCTGGCGCCGTTCGGTGCCGCGGGGCTAGCTGTCCTCCCTGCAGCTGCACCACTTTGCATTCGAGGCGGGGGATGTACAAGTCGTACAGATCGGTACCCCGTGGCAGGCAGGGGAATGGGGCGTGGGCCGTAGCTCGTCCACGGCAAGGCGCCGTGGATGCCCTTCTGCCCTATCGTGGTGAATAAAGCAGCACCCCTGGCACCTGGCGACCGGCAGAAGCCGCGCCCGCGCCGCAAACCACCATGCACCACGCACCATGAACTCCACCGACCGGCCCCAGCCCTGACCCCGTAGTACTGCGGGCTTCGCAGCTGTACGGCTGCCGCGGAGAACCTGCCAGCAGCTGCGTGCGCCGGTGCGTGGCCGCAGCGCCCGGGTTTGGGCGGCGTCGTGACCTGCAGGGGGGCCGAGCGGCACACGTGCATATGCCAAGAAGCCTTGGGCAACGCCGTCGCCGCCACGGCTGTGGTCGGCGGCAGTGGCGGCGGCGCGGCGGGACATGAAGCGGTAGCGTTTTAGGGGTGGTGGTGGGGTAACGAAAGCGTGAGGTTCGTTGCTGTCCTGCTTCTGAACGGAATTCCGATTCGTGAACGCACATTCGGTCGTGCACCTAAACCACGATCACGTCCCTGACGGCGCGGCTGCATGACACAACGTCGTGGTGCGAGGGAGGTCGTGCGGCTCCGAGCGAGGGCTTTTGTGACCTGCGCCAGGCCGGCTGCGCTGAAGGGAAGACCCGTCAATATTGATTGCCACGCGGAAGTGCCGCGGCGCTGGATCAGCTGACTGCGGGTTCGCAGCTGGGTTGGGCTTCAGCGGCAAGGCACATGCATGGCATCTAACCTTTGGTACAGTGACCCGCAACACACGCACGACAATTGTACGACATGTCGTACGAATTGCCGTCACCGGGACGGTTTGACCAGCGTAGGCAGGCAGGCAGGTAGACGCACCCTACCTGCAAACGGATGTGCGCTGTCATCCTGTCAATACCTTCGTTCGTACGTGTGTACGGCGCGGCTAGGCGGGACTACTGGCACGGCCGGCGGAACGGGAGCTTCGGAGGGGGCTGGAGAACATTCAGGCCATTATTGTGCGATTCATCATGACGAATAATTATGGTTCGTTGTTACGTGGAGAACTCAGGTGGAAGCGTTACAGAGCGAGGGGCAAAACGCCAGTCAGGCCAAGCCGCCAGCCCGATCGTACACGTCGCAATCGAAAAGACAACAGAACATTACATACACCGACCAGTACCGAAAGCCAGCAAAAACAACCAAAATGTGAACCGCCGCTCGCAATATTACAAATATCTCGTATACAGTCCAAACGTCAGACCACAAGAACTGTACGGCACGGACCCCAGGGTACGTCCCGACGCTGATCTCCAGCCGATGATGATTTTTGCCGACAAGTATAGTGTCCGACTTCAGGCACAAAAACGAAGGCATTACGCGATAACACGTTGACGTCACGTCGCGGTTCTGATAGTAACGAATAACGATTACAGTGGGCCCCAGACCCCTGTGCATCAGGTAGGAAACGCCCGCAGCAAAGTGCAAAAACCACACGAACGTGCACACGACAGCGCCTGCCTGCGGCACGTATGTCCAGCCGCCACGCGCAGGCGACGCCGAGAAGACACGACCAGGCCGTCCACCGCACATCAACAACGCAACCGTACATTACTCAATAATGTGTCGTGCACAGTTACTTGTAGTGCTCGTTGACAGGTTAACATTTCGGCGTCACGCACGAAGCCAAATACTGGGCCCTTCGCGGACAATCGTAACACTGTTGCGCGCATACTTGCAGGGGGCCCGACCTGGCCCAAAGCGGTAGGTTGGAAGCAAGGCCTCGCATGTATGGTCATCGCGCGCAAGCAGCGCTGTGTATGTCTAGGCGTGGCTGAATGTATAATATGCTTGTGTTCAATGAGCGTCATATTCCACAGCGAGCAGAGAACAACTAACGTCCAAAGCGCTACGTACCTATCATTCGGCTTGAGACGGGGACGGAATTGGGGTCCAGCGGCGTCCAGCCTTGATGACGGAAACAGGTACGGAAACTGATCGGCCCATCTGTGACCGCCACGCGGCATGCATGGCCGACAACACACACATATATATATATACCACGTACGCGCGCCCAGCAGGGTCCATACATGTCATATGGAAAAGGCCGCGTCAATGGGCGCGGCCATCTTCCTACACGCAGGCCGAGACCACGCGTCCCGTCAACCGCGTGCGTGCTTGGATGGCGTGCACACCGCGCATTCCCAGCGCTGGCTGAAATGGGTTCTGGTGCCGTCCCCTTGTCCATAAAGTCCTCAAACCGGCCAAGTTAACGTCACAAAAATTGGCCAGTGTTGCCGCGACTGACAACGATTGCGTCGCGGCATGGCGCGCGACCACCAGGTCATTACCATACATACATCCGCCCATTTGCCTTGCCCTCCCTCCCTCCCTCAAGCAGCACCGCGCGCCGCCGGGTCCATCGACAAGCAATCAATCGTTCCGTTGACTTGGCCATGCGCACTCCATACCTTCATAACGCGGCCAAGAAGGTAGGGTCCACCTGGGAATAACGGGTACAATACAAACGCGTCTCTCACATGCGTGCGAGGAATGCTGCAGCGCGGCCGAACGTGCGTGATCTATTTGGAGGATGCCGTGGAGGACCCTCACGCACGGCCGTGTGGGGCGCGCATGTTCCTTGTTTACGGCGGCATTTCATCAATGTGCTCCTTGCTTCCCATTGCTCCTGACATCCCACACCAGCCAGACTCACGCCGCGCAGGAACCCCGCCCAGCAGTGTAATCACTCGCCTCGGCGGCCGTGGTCGTCGTCGTCAACTTATTAGGTCATTACCCGGCCACAACGAGCGAGCCTCAGCCAAGCGTCCTCGTTAATCAACGAAGGATGTTGCAGCGGACTTACTTGCTTTCGCGCGGGCCTGACATGCAGTGCGTACATACCGTACGTGTGTGATGTGCGCGCACGCCCGAAGTAGATGTTATTCCCAAGGAAATCGCGCCGCTGAGCGATGACCCACAAGCGCTGCAGGCCAGCCTCCTGAGAGCGCACATACCGCGTCCGACCGCATCCGCGCCGTCGTCCTGGACCAGCCATGCCAATTGAGACATTCACGCACGGACACATACGCTTCCCGGTTCACGCGTTTTCGCTGCACGCTTCGGTTGCGCAGCAGGCAAATTCAAGCTACACGGCGCAAGGCACCCGTTCAAGGACCACGCTGCGCCCACTGCACCCCCACGACCCCGGGGCCGGGACATCAATAGACTTCAGTTGAGGGTGCTACACGCTCAGTAGTCTGTGCGCGCGCCGACCTCAGACCAGAAGTGCGTGAAACGCTCAAGAAAGGTCCATCCCACAGCAGGCAGCAGCAGATGCACACTGGCACGAGACTGCTCAGCAGCCGGCCGCCGTCATTGGTTGCTAATCTAGCAGCCCCAACCTGCAGCCTGCCGCGGAGCAATCCAGCACGTACAGCAAGGGCACCGGCTGGCGCAGCAACGTCCGCGGCTCCAGATCGCCGCAGAGCAACCGCAACGCGCCTGCGCTGCGGCCACTACTCCGCGAGCAACGGCTCCCCATCGCCTCATCAACCGCCTCCGTCATCGCGAGCCTTCGCCGCACGCGCCAGTCGTACCGCAGCGGCAGCGCGCCGCGACGCGCCAGCCCAAGAAACACTGCAGCTGGGCCTTCGGCTGCGGCTTCACTACTGTTGCTGGCGCGTTTCAACGTGTCGCCCGTACCCTTATTGCCGGTAGCACGGCCGCTGCCATCGTGGCTTCCGCCGCCATTATTGCTACCGCTTGATGTGTTTGCTGTCACTACTGCCCGCTGCTGTGGCGGCGCTTCCTGCCCGTCTGCCCCGCACCGGCGCCGCTGCAGCAGGAGTCCGTCATCGCAGGTCTCGCGCAGCAGGCTCGCCGCCCACTCCTGCACGCCCGCTGACGTCTCCATCTCCGGCAGCAGCGGGACCACCACCACGTCCCGGTCGGGTCCCAGCCGCACGTTTTCTCGACACTGTGCCGCCCCGAAGCGGCGTCAGGCAGCAGGTCGAACGCAAATTGGGAGCAGTGATGGTGTATACATTCGAACAGCTGGCGATGGGAAAACGTATCACGCGCCCCGGGGTGTATTGAGCCCAACAGATAGAGAGGGAGGGCTTGGCCGTGACTCCTACATCGATCCGCGTGGCCAACGGCGCGCAAACCGACCCTGCCCTAACACTTCGAGCCTCCGCAACACACGGTTACCACCCACCCGCCCCGCCCGGCAGCCCCTCGTATCACCTTTGCCAGCATCTCCACGGCCGCCGCAACAGACCCTGGTCCCGCGGGTCGCACCACCGCCACGCGGCGGGCTTGCAGCGCCTCGGCCACCAACTTCTCCAACCGCTTTTGCTGTTGCTGCTGCGGCGGCAGTGGCAGCGGACTCGGTCGCAGGTCGGGACCGTCGGCCTCGTGAAGTGTGGTGTCCCTGCGCCCGCACGCGGGGAGCGAGCCGGGGACCCAGCCGATGCCGGCGCAATCTCCTCAATCGTCCCGGGTCGGTTGCGGCAATACGGTGCCATGTGCAGCATTAATAAGAGCACCGGCGGCGGGACGCGCGCCAACGGCGGGGACCGCGCATTGCGCCAACGGTCCACACACGCACCCGCCGAAATAATGGTGCACGCGCTCCTTGCTTGCAGCCGTAATCCTTCTCTGCCTTCACAGGGAGGCTCGTCTGCTTGCTTGTGTTGGGTCACGAAACTACCCGGCTAGGGCTCGCTCAGCCCCAGGTGCATGCTAGGGGCCTAGAACTCTAGCTAGGACCGGAGCATGCGAGAAGTAAGGCGTGCCGCGGGTCCAGGCATAACCCACAGCTCCCGTGGTATCTGGTATGCGTGGCCCTTCTAATGACGCAGACACCAGAGCAGAAGACACGAGAGCAGCAGTGCTTGTGTTTGCGGCAGAGCAGGTGATCGTGTCTAGTTATGTAGAAGCGGAACCGCATGGTCACTTGCAACCACACAAAACAGTGACAACAACGGAGGCGTGGAATTCGAAGTTGTCGAAAGCTCGAATGTAACATACAGCACTAACACACACATGTTTGCTTGTGGGTTTGGTTTCACTTTTCAACGCACTCATGTGCCGCATGCATGCGCTTACCCGGATGCGTCAAAGCGTATTGGGTCAGCTGACACGTCTGGCTGTTGCAGCCGCTGGTAAAGCCGCCGTGGGCATGGCTGCAGGCTGAGCAGCAACACCGGCGGGCGGGTTGAGCAGCGCGCGCCCCCGATGGATGATGACGCATTGACCTGGCGCACGAGTGCGGGCATAAATTAAATGCTGTCTACACAATTGGGGCATGCATTGCCCCGCCCGCCCGCCCGTCCTCGCCAACCGTATGCATCTGTATGTGTCCCGGACCGACCACCCACACGACGAGCAACACACGAGTGCGTGGGTTGGTCGCGGACTGTGCGCACAGCTGCGCCGATCCCGACAGAGCCCTTCAGCCCCCACATCACCTCTATCTGCCTCACCCCGTGTTGGCGCTCCGTGCTGCTTCCGAACCGGAACCCCATGGGACCCCCCATGAGTTCGAGCTCTTCCGGCTTCACCTCCGCCGGCACCGCCATCGTCACCCACTCGGGCCACTCCCCCCGTGGCGGCACCGCCGGCAATACGGCGGGGGTGCCCAACCGCCGGACCTCAGTGAGGGCGGTGGCCATCCGAAGCACCAGACACAACGCAGGGGTGCCCACCAGCGTCACGGGGGGACTCAGGCGCTGCGGGCACGGGGCACCACATACACAGGGACAGCAAGGGCAGCACATACACTCTGGAGCAGGCTGCGTCCTCAGGGTTGGTCGGTGTGTGGGTAGGTAGGTGAGCAACGGGAGGCATAGGAGAGCGGGGAACACCACGTTATGCAGGTGACAAGCACGCTCCCTCTTCGGCCAGGTGAACACAAGAACACCTCATCCATCCGTGGCCCGCAACTGACCAAAATTCGTGTGAACTCTGGTTTTCCTGGTTGGACTCAATGTACCTGGCCCGCCTGGGTGCCCCTGATCCCCACGCACGCCACCTCACCTGCTCCAAATCGGCTGTCAGGATTGCCTGCGCCAGAGCTCCACGCTGCTGCGGCGCCGTTATGTCAAACAGCAGCACGCACACGCGTGCACTGTCACACGGCCTATGATTAACGGCGAATTCGACGTCACCGCCGCTGCTGCCAACGCTACCGCCGCCTGCAGGTCCATTCGGAAACGCCAGGTCGGGAAGCCGAATCATCACACCGCGCAGCGACCGCAGGAAAGCCGCCGGCAGGCCGCCAAATGGCCTGAGTGCCATCCCTCCTGCCGCCCCTCTCCTCGTGTTTTCCTTGCCGTCCTCCTCACCACCAACATCTGGGCATATCTTTGACACCGTGGCCTTCACGAAGGCGTGGTACCCCGACTCGAAATGTTGCCATCGAGCCGTGGCAGTGCTGCTGCAACCTTCGGCTCTGCTGCTGAATAAGGTAGCGGCTTCCGGCACCTCCTTGCAGGCCGCCGCCACGGCACTGGAATGCAGCTGCACTAGCTGGTGCAGGCAGTGGTTGGCCAGAGTCTCCTGGTCCAGAAGCCCAGGTTCGGCGCAGACCGCCCTGGCCAGGCCGGCCACGAAGGCCATGGTAGTCAGCTGTGAGTGCACGCACGACTCGGGATCGTACAGCCCTGCGGTGGAGCCGGTCTTGGTTCGGCTGTACTCGGCCTGCGGCAAACAGCATTGAGTTCAGTCTGGGACCAAGCCGGAGCAGGGAAAGGAAGTTGGTAGCAACAACGAACTACATTGGTGGATGGCGGCATTCAGGAGGAAAGGTTCAAGTGTAAAATCTATTCGATGGAAGCTTCACCCTATGGTTGAAACCCGGGGAGCGAGTGTGGTGTGAGGGGAAAGGCGTGGGGCTGGTTATGGAGCCAGCCAGCGTACGTAAACTGGAGGTGCTGACATTCCCGGCTGCAGTGATGGCCTGGGGTAAGTGTGCCACTACGTTCACTTCACGCCTGCGTGCTAGCTGCCTCCCACACACATACAGGGATATCATGATGCGAACTCCTCCCTCGGCCTGCCCTCACGCTGCGCCACCGCCAGGCGCCACTCACTTGCAGCATCGCCAGCAACTGAAGCACCATCATTAGCTCCTGCCGCAGTGGCGGTGTTGTGACGCCTGCGTGCGTGTGTGGGAGGGGGGGTCGAAAGATGAGGCATGATATGAATATGTATGATTTGCAAACTGCAAAGGGGAATCGGCTAGGGACGGAGTGGCACCACAGTTATGGATGAAAACATTCTTGGGCGCAGCCAGCAGGTCTAGAGCATGTAATTGATGATTGGTCTCCTGCCCGCATCGTAAATTCCAGGATGCCTGCAAGAGTAGCCCTTTGCTCCGCCTCTCCATGCACAGTGCACATTCCCAGCAGATGGACAACTCAGCAAGCCCCTGGCCCCGTCCGCCTTCCCTTTGGCCACCGCCACGGATTTTGCTGTCCTGCACCCGCCGGCGTCTGAGTGATTACCCTGTGGAGCAGCTCTCGCACGCCGATATACATGGCACACACAGACGTGCATGCCACTACATACACACCTCAAAAAACCGTACGTATGGTGTATGGTGTATGGCGGCGCTCAATACCCCCCTCGAGCATGAAGCATACATAACTCGACCGTTCCCAGTCCCATTCATGTTGTATGGAGCGACATGAATTCATCCCCAATCCCCCAGACATGGACACACACACACCGTGGTGCAGCAGCAGCCCGCTAGTGATGGCAGCCGCTCCACGCATCAACAAGGCCCTCTGCTCCTCTGCATCCCCGCTGCCTTGTGGCCTGTCAAGTACATGGAAGCCGTGCAGCTGCACCAGACAACGAAGCAGCATGCAGGCCCTGCCGGGCAGGCCGATGCTCGGGTCGCCCTGGACGACCGCCCCCTGTATGTGCAACAACAAGCAAATAGGCAATCAAACCAAGGCCGTCTTAAGGCTTGGGTTAAGTCATCAGGTGCGCGGGTGTGATGCATGATGTAACATACCCCTGTGTACTACAGGAAGGGAGACGGGGATGGGTGGAAGATAAATCCCCTTAAACAGACCGGCTGCATGGTTGTGCTGCATAGCACAAAGCATGTATGGATTGTCTGTTGCGTATCAACTACATCAGCAGGTCCTCAAGTGGACGGGACCCACACACGCATACCCTTCCATCCCGCAGGGCTGCTCCAAGCCACACTCACCACAGGTTCAACTGCTGATCTCGCCCGTATGGCAACCACAGCAGCTGACGGCCGGCGTGCCTCCTCCACCAGCCGTGTGGCCACCCCAAACACGGGGAAGTCACACACTGTTCGTGAAAGAGCCACACGACTCTGCTGTCGAAGCTTCTGAGCTTCACACAACCGCAGATGCATCTTGGCACCACTCTTGGCCAAGTCATCGAGCGCAAGCACTTTAAGCCCAGCAGCATCCATCTCGGCATCAGCCTTGTGGAACTCTACAAGCCTGTCTTGCAGGCGCGTCCATACAACCAACTCATAGAGGTTGGCCCGGCGGTCAAGGGCCACCTCAGTGGCGTTCTGCTGCTGGTGTCCTTGTGATGTTGCAACTGCTGTGGCAGCAGTGACAGGCATGGCTGACGTGGATGACACAGCTGTGGCAGCAGCTCGGGAGGCCGACTTGGACAACACAGTTGCAGCAGCTGGGGAGGCCGACGTGGATGACATAGATGACACAGTTGCGGCAGCTGGGGAGGCCGACGTGGACGACACAGTTGCAGCAGCTGAGGAGGCCGACGTGGATGACACAGTTGCGGCAGCTGGGGAGGCGGTCGTGGACAACACAGTTGAGGCAGCTGGAGAGGCCGACGTGGACGACACAGTTGCGGCAGCTGGGGAGGTGGTCGTGGACGACACAGTTGAGGCAGCTGGAGAGGCCGACGTGGATGACACAGTTGCGGCAGCTGGGGAGGCCGACGTGGAGGACACAGTTGTGGTAGCTGGGGAGGCGGTCGTGGACGACACAGTTGCGGCAGCTGGTGAGGCCGACGTGGACGACACAGTTGTGGCAGCTGGGGAGGCCGACATGGATGACACAGTTGTGGCAGCTGGGGAGGCCAACGTGGACGACACAGTTGTGGCAGCTGTGGAGACCAACGTGGACGACACAGCAGTGGCAGCTGGGGAGGCCGACGTGGAGGACACAGTTGTGGTAGCTGGGGAGGCAGACATGGACGACACAGTTGCAGCAGCTGGGGAGGCCAACATGGATGACGCAGTTGAGGCAGCTGGGCAGGCGGGTGTGGACGGCACAATTGCACCGGACAAGGAAGCCACAGCGGCCATGGCGACGGCATCAGGTGCAGAGGTTGCGGCCGCGGTGAAAGCTGGCTGCTGCAGCTGCTGAGAGGACGGGTCAGAATCTGCACTCAATACGCTGGGCACCATCAGAAGTGCATCACCCGGCAACTCCAACTCGGATGCCCCTCCAGCACTGACCATCACACTGTTTGCCACGGCTTCAGGTTGCTGCTCTCGCTGCATGTGCACCTCGCCACCTGGCAGGCTTTGCTTGTATAACGGCTCACAGCCTTGCTGCTGCATTAGCTGATACTGTTGCTGCTGCTGCTTGAGCTGCTGTGATTGCGGTGGCGGAGTCTTCAGTTGGGGTGTTAATGGTGGCACTGGTGGTATAACTGGTGATTTGCCCTTAGTGCTGCGCGGCGTCCAGTCACATCCCGGCGCCTCATCCGGTGCATCCCACAAAATAGAAGTAGCGTTGGACTCATGCCTTCTTGCCAATGGCTCTGTCACTGCAGCGGTGATGTGACTGCCACTGTCCTCAGAATCCAAGACCCGCTGATTCACCCGGGCCAGCTCCCTGCGGACTGGGGCATTGAGCCTAAAGTGGAATGGAGACCCGCTGCTTGAGGTTAGAGTGCGGCTTGCCAGCAGCGGCTGGTCCACTACCACTGGCTGACATGTATCCTCCCGGCACCCCTGTGACCGTGGTGAACTCTCCTGTATTACAGCGCAACACTGCGCTTCCTCTGGCGAAGGTGACGCAGCCACGGCGGAGGGCGGGGTAAATCTCGGTGCGGCTGCGGCTGACGCGGTTAGGTATCGCTGGTACGCCGCTGTGCGCCGGTAGCTGCTCGCGACCATAGTGCGACGCTGTAACTCTTTGGAAAGAATTCTGCCCGGAATCTGAGAGGGCTGAACTCCAATTTGTGCGTAAATTGCTTCTCGACGATGTCGTGGGGGCCGACTTTCTTGGAGACTTCGGAAAGTCTCCAACGTAAGGTCAGCAGCTGACTGCGTCGGGCTGCTGACACGTGATACATATCCGTGATCGTCTGTGGGCATGCTGCTTGAGTTTTAGGGATGTTCATAAGTCACAACTGTAAACAGTACCAGAGAACTCCAAAGCGCCAACTATTTAGAAAGGATGTGCACGTCAATTATTATATTACCAAGTAACATCAGAGGCGGGCCCAGGCGCTGTGTTGTTGCTTATTAACATTCCAGTACAGCATTTACGAATGTCCAGGCCATCGAAGGTCTACAATATAATAAGTGAATGAATGTCCATTTGCATAATTAAAAGTCTGCAAATTGACAGCCATGTATGCATGCGTCACGCCAGCAGCCAATTCAGGAACCAAAATCCCCTGGAGCCATGTGTATGAGAGGTGGTGAAGCTAATTCAAGAAAACGAAACTAGTGTAAAATTTCGTCAAAATTTGAATGCCGTTAACATTGCCCTCGTGTTCCCGGAGGAAGAAGGTGATTCCACTGAGTAGAGAGTACACAACTATTGACGTTCATTAATGAAACCCAGCAGATTTTCTTTGTTATGTCATCGTGATTCTGTTTTCGTGTGTTAAGTCCTGCCGTGCATATAGGGCCCTGCCTTTGCGCTTTGTCGATTCGGTGCGAGGAACGGAACAATAGCCAGGGTAACACTAATGTGCCAACTTGCTTGAAGACATTAGACCCGGTGTATACGTATTGCACGACACTGCGGAGGTTCCGCCAGCCAAGTGCAGCGCCAACTAGCACAATAACACACGCCCCTCCAGGGCGTCCCAGAGCGGTCTGTATGTGAAAACATAGACTTAATTAGAGGTATGGGATGCACTACAAGCCACGATACTGGCCAGGCGCCTAGTCCGCCAGGACTTACAACTGGTACTGACGTGCCGCCTAGTCCATCAAGACCAACAACTGCAACAAATGCAAGAGTCCAGACTTTGCCACAAGGTATGTAAGTGCAGCCACTTTTCCTTGTTGATCAAAGTTGAATATTCATGCGAGTCCGTAAGTAAACAACCAAGTAAGACTCGTGGAAGCATTACGCATGTTAGCATGCATAGGATATGGAGCCCAAAATAATACGATATGTTGATAGAGTTTAAACAGCCCTGGGTGAGCTCTAAGGTTAGTTCGTATGGTTGCGGTTCGTTGATGTTCGTTGTGGCAATCAACCTGCAATTTGCGGGCCATATATAGCCCGGACAACAACCTGCCTTTATTTGCACATGCCATTTCTGAACTGGCAATCTTACAGAAAATATGAATTCGGTTTCCGGTCTTCATTTCAGTTGCATGGCGACGTTGCTCGTTTAGCAAACTCATGTTGAATTGCCTTTGGCTCAAGTATTATGATGGCGAAAACGTAACATAAAAGTTCTGTCTTACATACAAGATTCGTGCCGCCACTGGTTGCATCATTACAATGCAATGCACATAATAAAGCTGCTGTGTGTAAACTGTTTTGGGGCGTTGAACGAAGCCCGCCTTGAGATACGGAGGACGAAGAACCGGAAAAACGGCAATGTGCGTACCCGTCGCACGTCCTAAGTACTTGAGCCTTGCTGAATGCATGACAATTGCACGTGTATACACGCGAACTAGTACCGAAGTACAAGAGAACGAACCTACGTATGGCTAACAAAGGGGGCTACGTAGGCCGGGGCGGGTAACCCCGGGTAACCCCGCCCGCCCACGCACTCTATATAATAACTCAAGATTAATATTATTAGTCTTGTTACACCGGTGTACGCTCAACCTGGCGTGTGTTAAAGGGGACACGCACGCTCTGAGGTCTGCGCCATGTCAGTTCTTTACGCTAACGCCCACCGCGTCACGCACCTCCGCGCGTCTATGGGGCCTTTCCACCCTGAAGTTTCCACCTATCGTTGGTGATGATGGATGAGCACGCCACACTGTCGCTGTGGGACACGATCAGCCGGAGACTGGTGCTCCTGCGTGTATCAACTTCAGACCGCGTGCATGCTGCACCGCCGCCTCCCTAGCAGTACACCACTTTACTCCCGTCGTCTACACAGCACCCTGTGCTTTGTCCTGCCTGGCGGAGGGTAGTTAGCCCCTTACGACCCGCTTCAATCTCGTAGAGATCACCATCTAATAAGGCTCGTGCCAGGTTCGGCTTAGCCATGCTACGGTAGTAGCCTCTTCGTTCGTTGTTAGCTGCTTACTTGGTCAGCTTCACCGACCGGTCTTCATTGTGCAGCCATTCCTCCACCTCCTCGACGCCTACCATTATTTTGGCGATACACTTGCCCCGCGGGTTGCCCTGAGGGATGCCTCGGGTAGGCTGATTCTACGTATCAACGAACATGTCTCACAACCCATGCATACCATGCATGATGACGCCGGAAGGATTCGAATCATCATCATCTCCCACCGGAATGGCGGTGCGTTACCATTCAAGCTACGACGCCGCCGGTACCCGACTCCTTACCGAGGGGCGGGCGGGGGTATGCAACCACGCAAGGCTGTTCGCACATACATCAAATTAAAATATACTCTTAAGATCAAGCTGTGCTGGGTCCTTAGGGTTTTAGGGGTTACCCAACGTACGTACCTTAGCCACGCAGAGAGGGGGTAGGAGTTGGGTGAGGGGGGTAAACCCCAACCCCGGGCTTGGCTTGGTAGGGGCCGGCGGGTGGGTACGTAAACACGGGAGTAGGCACCTGCTGGTTAGGGTATATGGCTCCCCAGGTCCACGCAGCCCCTTTTTAGGATGCCATCGGGAAACACAGCATGCATGGCATGCGTAGCATGCGCAGGATTTTAGGATGTGTGGTAAATAAAACAGGCGGCTACCTGCGCTGAGTTCCTGTATGGACCGACTGACGTATAGGCAAATACCGTTACATATTGTATATCTATGGAGAAGAGGAACAGAAGTCCTCTCCAGCAAGATACCCAAAGAGCCCCGATCAGGAGATGCGCTCCGGAACCCATGGACCACCGCACAGGACCTAGCAAGGAACCTACCAAGACAGTGCGCCGGATGTACACCATATCAACAGCGAGGATGCCATCGGGAAACACGTACAGCACAGCATGCGCAGGATGCGCAGGATGAAATCAACATGCAGGATTCGAGCGGGGCTGGGGATTGATCCTAGCTATCTAGTATACATATCTAGCTGTGGTGCAGTTACTATACTAAGGCAAATGGCCGCCTGCTTGATGCCGTCCGCCCCGACTCCCCGTCACGTCAGCCTTCGTTCACCCTTCGTTCACCGGCTGCGCACTTATATTACCGCAATTACATCAACTTCTTGCTTGCTTGGGCAGGCGTGTGTTCCTTTCATTTCTGAACGGACGATGATCCGTCCGCGACTGCCCAGCAGTAAATGCCCCGCTCGCGCACGCACTACCCCGCTCGCGCACTACATACACACATACACATACACACACGCACCGATGGCGCGGCGTCTCAGTATTACCGCGCGCCACGACCGCCGGTGGCGACCTCGTCCTCCGGCAGCCATTACCGCGCACCACCGTCGCGATATGCTCTCTGACTTTCAGGTTGACTTGTGGGTGCCTCGTATCTGTATCACGCATTCCTATCACGCACACACGCACTGAAACCGTGCTGCCCGCATACGTGTCGACGTCGCTGTCTGCAAGCTGCACGATGCACCTTATCCAGCTTTACGCAGCCACAGTAACTAACTAGCTAATACCCGTTCCAAGATGGACCCGAGTTCCGACTTGTCCCGACCGGGTGTTCCAACGGGCCCAGATAGCTCGTAGGCGCCTCATCTCATCAACCCCTACCAAGGGCTGCGCAGCCATGCATCCTCCATCACCCGCGGGGAAGGAGGGCGGGGGGTTCATGCAGCCATACCAGCCAGTACACCAGGTTACCAGCGCGCCAAGCGCGAACGAATGCCTCCGAGGCACTAGGACAGTCTCCTGGAAACCGCGCCAGACCCGCCGCTAGTTGGACCCGCCGAATCACATGGCGGGATGAGAGCCGGGGTCCAAACTTCGGCGTAATGTAAATGTCCCCCTTTTGCTTGTGCGCAAATTCAGAATTGTGCGTGAGGCCCCAGGTGTTTACATGCTTATATATATGCTACTGCTGCGGTGGCGGTACGTATGGCCGCCACCCGCCAGCATACAACGTGCGTTCCACCTACCATGACGATAGACGATATACGTGCGTACATACGTCAAGGGACGACGCATATAGGTTTGCGTGCGTGATGATACAAAAGCAAAGAGCCGACCAATTCTGAACGATATGATTTCTCGCTTTTAAAATTTGCGCTAGTCTAGTACGTACAAGACACATGCGGCACCCCCATCTATCAGACAGCCAGGAACGGACCCAGCCGTACCGCCGGCGCTAGCTGTTCGTCAGGCTGCCAGATCCTGACAGCAGGCAGGCCTGTCAGAGCCTTGTGGTTTGGTAGGTGAGACCGGTCTGTCTCGCCCCCTGTCTCGCGCCCTATGACGGAGTTGTTAAAGTTTCTCTATCTGCGTTCACATGCATCAATATTCTGGTCTGTGCGTGCATGCGTGATTGACTAAGCAACTCGAACACCCGTCGAAGCGATTTTACGTAGTGCACCTAATAATCTACTTCGTTGCTCTAGTTGCTCCATTTCGAAGGGGGGCAACGCTGCGCCCTCCTCCGATGGACCCCATCCATTTTAACCGTATTTTGGATACATCTGAATATCTGTATATATGCATATCTGTATACATGTATATATATGTATGTATATGTGATAGATCAACATCGTTATACATCGGACGGAGCCCCGGATCTCTATTTGCTGCATAAACCGAGCGATTGTGTGTGCGTGCCTCGTCTCAAAGCAATCAACGAAGAATGATATTATTTATTTACAATAAGCCAACCATGTATTTTCCGTGTGCTGTCTGGTATGCTGCTCGCAGCATCGTCACCGCCACCGCCGCCGCCGCAACTGCACCAGCCGCCGCCGACAACTGCAAAATTCGTGTCAGTACGTCTCAGTTACAAGACATCTGGATTCAACGGCGGCCGGGAGTTCGAACCCGCTTTGATACCGATTGATTCCACCCACACGGTTGCCGATCTGCTGAATTTTGCTCGAGATGGGCTTCAGCGGCAGCTAGTTGGCGGTACGTCAGCACCATAGTAAATACTGCTGCGATACATTAATAATACTAATAGTTATACTATTAATACTAATTCTTATACAAATAAATATACAAATACTAATACTAGTACAAATAGCAATAAAAAATCCCCAAAATGATATATGTTAATTAATGTAAACAAATTGTTAAAATAATACAAACAATAATATTAATAATGGATACCGTTGACTTCCTGCTGACGTGGCTCATTTGCAGGAACACGCGGAGGCAATGCTGGGAGTGTTCGTAATTTTCGTGCAGGAGGTTCCAGCAGCCTTGTTACTGGTGTGGCTAGCGACCGTGCCACTGCCGTCAATGGCAGCAACTACACCGTGTCTTCGTTGCTACTCAATGATCAAGTCGTCTACAGCAGTAGTGATGACCGTGCCAATCAGTTGTTAGGCAAGCAGCAGGCGCTGCCGTTGCTTCAGACTGGTGGCGCTACCCTTACCGCACTTGTACGGGAAGAAGCTCGTGTCCAGGTGGAGCTGCTACGGAATCCTGGTGGGCCCTGCAGCGTCCATGTATGCTTGGGCGTACCACCATTGGAGCGACCTGAGGATGCAACCGTAGGACACTTCATTGAAGCGGCAATACGTACTTTTCAGGAAAGGTGCGTGCAGCAGCCAATACATATTAATAAATGCATAGATTACATAGATAAACCCTCGATCTTGAGGCGACGTATTTACAGACACATGGATGGAAGATGCACTGAAAAGCTCGATCAAGTACGCATGTTATTACGCGACCATGATCCCACAATTTATAAAAGTTGCGTTGGGTTGATGACTCCCGCTCTACAAGTGTGGCTCATCAAGGTATGTGGCTACGAGCCAAAACATGCGTGTCTGCCATATCAGTCGAACTGGCTCCCGTGCGTGCTGAACCGTGCCTCACGTGTGCATGACAATACCATCGAACAAAATTGCGTGCATGGGATTTAACAAATCGCAACTGTAAGAATATAGTTCTCAAGTGACCATAACATATATATATAGGGTTTAACCCATATATATATATATATATATATATATATATATATATATATATATATATATATATAGTCCGCTGCCCTGCATTCGTCGATCGAGGTCGTTTCCATTCGTTGACGCAGTTATGAACTGTAGTAGGTGTCGTACAATGGTAGGCCCTATACCTGAAATACAATGCGAAGCACTGCCTCAGCATCTGGAGAAGCCTTTGACAGCTCTCACCTACAACATGAACGGCTTTGTTATTTGTTACTCAGTCGTGTACCAGCGTGATTGCCCCTTGGGGGGCACGCGTATGTAAGCTAGCATACACACTTGTCGAATATCTCTTTAATGCAGTAGATCTCAACTTACTCAACTCCGTCAAATATGGCTCGTCCCTGCGGTGGACATTTTTTATCACTTGCTTGCAAGAACCCATACATGTTGTTCGCCCTGATCGTACCGAGCAACCTGACTGCCAGCGTGCGGTTCGTGTGGTGCTGTAAAATGCTGAGTCGCAAGGGACATGCATGTCACTTAAAATTGGTGCACAATGAGCTTGCCTGTGGATTCCCCAACCATGTATGACTGTATATATGTTTAGAACCGCGCGGAACGATGGGGACCTGCCCACGCAGCACAGTTGAGGTGACACGGGGTAACGCCGTGACCCTACCTTGAGAGGGTGGATAAAGCGGATCCGTCTTCAGAATTGCTTGATTGATGCGTCATCAGTTACAAGCGTACGCCACCATGACACGTGCATACGCCTTGCTCAAGCCCCGAGCGAGGCAACACGCACGAACAAATTTTAGCAGCTGCCAGACGCCACCGGCGTGGCACCTGGAGCCTCTGCGCATGCGTGCTTTCAACTGATAGGCATTTACCAGATTTGCAACCATAACATAATACCGTAGCTTGGCAGGTGGTAGAAAGACCAGTGTATGTATGAGGGTACAGCGAGGCGCCAAAACTACAATTCGATAGCTTCCATTGCAGCGTATGCGTATAACGTACAGGCCAAGGAACCAAGGAAACGAAGTAACACACACTCCTCGGTCGGGCCGTCGTCGACGGCGGCACAGTTTTTAGTGTTTCGCCAATGAATAAGACGGCAATCGGCTGAAGGACGGCATATATTTGCACATGTTACATATAGAAATACAAATATACATATTTATATATTTTTATGTATTTGGGGGGAATTCATGACAAGACCCGCCAGAGTGTATGTAAAACGTTAGTTGTCTTCGTTATCAGTCATAACGATAGTAACAACATGCATGCCGATGGTGTAGGTACACCGTCGTTAAAATAATTCAACCTGTCAACGCGTACATTGTCAACCATGGACTTGATGGACTGGGCGTCGTGGAGGATGCAGGCTGGGTACTTCAGCCCTCAGAACCATTGTGCATATCCTTGCGGCTAGGGGCCATCGTGCAACTAGAGGGCGTTGAGTGCTCAGGTGGGCTGCGTGTATCGATGTACGTAGCTGTGAAAGTTGACGGTGGTGGCCAAGTCTGCGTACATAGATAGTACAGTATGGGGGTAAATATAGGGTTTGTATACAGGATTTATAGAGTTTACAATTTTTTTTGGTTTATCTATCATGTACAGGCCTAGGGTTTGTATATTATATGTATGTATAATATCAGGTGGACAGCTCAAGCACATGTCATGTGGAACTGCCTGTTCACAGATGATGACTACTGCAGTACTCGTGGAACGGCCCTACTTAATATCCACTTCATAGCATCTTCATAAACGGCCCTTTATGAATACTTCATGGGCACTTCATAAGGCGGTTCATAGACAGCTTCATAGGTTACTTCGTATGTTTTTACAAAGTGGCATATCAATCCGCACCAAAAGCACTTCATAAGCTCGATGAAGTACTTCAGACGCATAAGTACTTCGCGTAGGCCCCACTTCATCCGCGTATTAAGGCCCTCCCAAGCACTTCATACGTACTACTTTGTACGAAGCACTTCATAGAACCACTTCGTACGAACGAACCGCTTCATTCAAGATGGGACGCGAAAGGGCCCCATTTCATCCACACGAACGGCATCCTAACGAATAGCTCATCTCTGTCAGCAGGCCTGCTTTGCTTGTTCAGTTAGTTATCAGTTATCTGCACGCACATGTCAAGCCCAGTAGCGCCCCTGCCCTATGTCATCCTGACTGATGCTACCGCCGGCGGTTGGGTGCCTTCTTCTCAGCGACCTGCTCCTGCTCGATATTTTTCGGCGCGCGCTTCCGGCCGTCCCCCGCCGCCTTGCCCCCGGTCGCGTGGCGCCCGCGCCCGCGCCCTCCGCGCCCCTGCGCCCGCCGTGCCCACCGCTGCACCCACGGTTGCGAGCCCCCTCGTAATCTGGCCCACCCGTGCCGGTTCCCTGCTTCGTCTCACCCGAGGTCGCCTCGTTGTTGTGCGCGAGTGCTAAACGACATCAGAATGATAACTGAGGCACCTACGAGCTATCTGGGCCCGCTATCTGGGCACTAGGAACACCCGGTCGGGATACGGCGGGGTCCACCTTGTAACGGTTACATTACATTAACTGAACAAGATTTCGAGCCTTGTAGGATCCAGTGCGCTTTTCCGCCACTACCGCCACTACCGCCACATGTCACAATAATCACAACGCATTGACCATTTGTGCAGGGATTTTGAGGCAACCTGTAGCATCTGATGATGAGGCAAATCCACCAACAACTACAACAACACCGGACCAGAGCGACCATGCCGCCGGGTCATTGGGTCAAGTGAGTAACAAAACACCACACATGTATCGAATGTGCGCACGATGCTTGCTTGACACGCACATGATTTGTCGCAACCAATACGTAACCTTACCCGCAACCTTACCCGTATTAAGGATACCCGTATCGGTCGGTACGGGTAGCTGACCCCATGCGAAACGAGCCAAACGAGCAATAATGTGAAGCAAGAATAATCTACTATTGTGTGTGACCATTAATTCTGGAATCTATGCAGAGGTCTGTACAGTAACTGTAAAGTACTACGTATATTGGTGGTAGTAAGCACTACCGATTGTTGAGTCTCAGTGTGCATATAAGCACCAGCTCCGCGCCCAGTAGCGATTTCCGTACCGTACATGGGACGACGGGTCAGTAGACCAACGGCGTAGCCGTTAGTCGAACTCGACAACCGGAGTCAGTCAGAACAGCTACCAGGACCAGTTGTCCTAATTGTAAACAGATTTACAATTACCGTCAGAAATAACAGTTATTCGGCAGCCCGAATACAGGTTCGTAACTCGGTTACGAGAACAGTTAGGAACTCACAGCGAAGTCCCAGAATGACAGAACAGTAAAACACCAAAGAGAAATATTGTTTATCATGCGGCAGATCGCATAATACAACAACTATCCCCCTCTGGCGGCAGTGTCCTCGCTGCCCGTTTAGCCCGTGACCGAACCTCCTCCAGGACTGACTTCAGATCAGCCGTAAAGTTGCGCGCAGGCTCCCAGGAATTGTGCTCAGAGGAATAACCAGCCCATTTGACAAGCCATTCGTGCACAGTCCGGAACCGATCGCCAGTACGAACACGACGGGAACGATAGTCCAGAACGCGTTCAACAGAGAACAGAGGTTGGTCATCAGACAGCCAGGCAACAGGATCAGGTTCAGGGTCAGTAACCATATCGTCAGCACCGTCAGACGTGCGTGAACGATAAGGTCGAATCAGTGACACGTGGAAGGTCGGGTGAATGCGCATGTTTGCAGGCAAACGCAATTCAACAGCCGCAGTACCTACCATGCGTACGACAGGGTACGGGCCAACCCAACGCGGAAGCAGCTTACGAGCGCCACGTGACAGATCACGCAAGTGCTTCGTACTCAGCATCACCAGCTGATCAGGCGAGAAGGTGACAGGCGTCTTATCGCGGTTGTAGTAATCAGCAGCCCGTTGTTGCGCAGCGTCCAGGCAGGCCTTAGCCTCAGTCAGCCTAGACACGAAGCTACGAGCAAATCGCTTAGCAGCCGGAACAGTGACGTCCAACTCACGCCATACAGGTAGCGCAGGATGGTAGCCATAGTTCAGGAAGAACGGACTCTTCCCAGTTGAGCGATTCACTGCGTTGTTCAGCGCAAACTCAGCAGCAGACAGGTGGGTGTCCCAGGTTTCAGGATTACGGCCAGCAAAGTTACGCAACATATCACCAAGTGTGCGGTTCATGCGCTCAGTTTGGCCATCAGACTGGGGATGGTATGCGGTGGACAGATTCACACGCATATTCAGCAACACCCCAAGCGCGCCCCAGAACTTGCTCGTAAAACGTGTATCACGATCAGAGACAATATTCTTGGGAACGCCGTGCAGTCGTACGACGTTGTCCAGAAACAGACGCGCAGCCTGTTCAGCAGTACAGGACGTGGTGGTGGGCGCCAGGTGCACCATCTTCGTCAGGCGATCAACCAAAACGAACACCGCGTCGTATCCCCCTCAGTTTTGGGGAGCGCGACAACAAAGTCCATGGAGACACTGTCCACGGGTTCGCTGGCACAGGCAGCGATTGCAGATACCCAGGGGTCTTACCGGACTGAGCTTTGTTGCGCTGACAGAGGTCACATGACCGAACATAATTGGCGGCGTCGGCGGCCAATTTAGGCCACCAGAATACGCGGGCAATCAGTTCCAGAAGACGACTGCAGCCAGGATGCCCTGCCAAGGGACCATCATGATACTGCGACAGCAGCTCCCGACGTAAAGCATCATCATTCGGATGACAATCTGCTTACGATCAGACAGGGGCGGTACCAGATACCTCGCTCACAGACGAGCGATGCCGTGTTAGCAGGGTTCATGAAGTACGGATCAGTACGGTACAAGGCACGCAGACGGGCGAACAGATCAGGTGCAGGCGCATTTGCGGCTGAAGGGTTAGAGGCAGGAGCGGCCGCGACATTGTCAGCGGTTGCAACCTTGCGAACAGAACTGCGAGTCGTCACAGACAGAACAGCAGAGTGCAGATTAGGGTGCCTACTGAGAGCGTCCGCGATATTCATCGAGCCAGACAAATACTCCAGGTATAGTCGAAACGCGCCATATATTCTAGCCATCGGGCCTGGCGACGATTCAGGGTCGGCACACCTTGCAGGAACGTAAGGGGCTTGTGGTCAGTTTTCAGAGTGAAGGGACGCCCCTCAAGGTAGCATCGCCATTCTTTCAGAGCGTGGATCACAGCAAGCAGTTCCTGCTCCCCAGTAGTATAACGAGTTTCAGCACCCGTAAACTTCTGACTGGTGAAAGCAACAGGCCTACCCTCTTGCAACAGAACAGCTCCCGTGCCGTACAGCGAGGCATCAGATATGACCTCAACACGAAAGGGCAAGGAATAGTCAGGGAACCGCAAGATCACGTCTTCGCAGACTACACGCTTCAGTTCAGTAAACGCCTCTTGGCACTCAGCAGTCCAAGCAGTAGGCGACAGAAAAGCACCCTTACGTGTCAGATTGGTCAGAGGCGCAGCAATGACAGAATAACGCGAAATGAATTTCCGAAAGTAGTTGGTCAGACCCAAAAACTTACGAAGATCCTGCAGATTGGTCGGAGTGGGCCAGTCACGGACCGCAGCAGATTTGCGCGGATCCATACGGACACCGTCAGCAGAGACGACGTGCCCCAGATACTCCACCTGCGGCTGGGCCCAGTGGCATTTAGACCGCTTCGCGTACAGTTGCTCTCGCCGCAGAATCTCAAAGACCTGCCGGAGGTGTTGTAAATGTTCCTCCCGAGTCTTAGAGAAGATCAGAATGTCGTCCAGGTAACAGACGACGAACCGGTCCAGGAACTGCCTGAAGATGCGGTTCATAACAGCTTGGAAGGTGGCAGGGCGTTCACCAAACCAAAGGACAGGACAGTGTACTCAAAGTGACCGAAAGGTGTACGAAACGCAGATTTGGGAATATCGGACTCAGCAATCCGAATCTGGTTGTACCCTGTTGCAGATCGATCGAACTGAAGTACGCAGAACCCCTCAGCTTATCCAACAGATCATCTACGCGTGGCAACGGGTAACGGTTCTTCACAGTGACCGCATTCAGACCCCGATAATCAATGCACATGCGCAGACCACCATCCTTCTTACCCACGAACAGGATCGGGCGGAGTACGGTGAGGTGCTAGGACGAATCATGCCCTTAGCTAGCAAGTCAGTCACTTGCCGTTTAACCTCATCGAGCTCCAAAGGACTCAGCCGGTACATGGGACGTGACACTAGTGACACAGGCGCCGCTCCCGGTACCAGAGGGATGGTGTGGTCGACAGGTCGCATAGGAGGCAGACCAGGTATCTCCTTGAAGATATCTGCATATTCCTCCAACAGGGCTTCAACCTCAGGGTCCTTAGCGTCAGGTTGCTGTACGGCCGAATTCAGACACAGCTTCGACGAACAAGCAAAGCATGGGCACCCTTGCGAAGCATGCGAGCAGCAGCCTTACGCCCAATCAGCTCGGGCTCAGAGCGCGAGCACAGTGCAGCAAGCGCAAAATTCACATGAGGCGGAGCATCGTCGCCCCCCTAACGTACAGCTGCGGCAAGCAACGGCACACGGAAAGACAGACGGCCTTTGCGCAGACGCAAAGTACGTGAACCGTAGTCTAAGACAGCACCGTGAGCATACAGAGACGCCGATCCCAAGATAAGCGAAGCGACGCTGGTCAGATCAGGCAAGACATACGGTTGCAGATTCAACCGCAGCGGTCCAGCAGAGGCCGCAGAGAGACTTGCCCAGCAACGCACGCTTACCTCCGTCAGCCAGCGTGACGTGCGACCAGGCGCAGGGACGGATGGTCAGGTTGAGTTGCCGAACAGTAGCCTCAGACACGAAGTCATGGCTGGCCCGAGTCGACTAACGCAGGCAGGGAGACGCCGGCGGCAGCCAGCGCTACACGAGGCAAATCATCACCTGACAGGGACGCAGCGACTGGGGAATAGAGGGCTGACAAGAACGGGGCAGAGGGCGAAGAGTTGGGCGCAGGACGATCATACCACGTCCACAGAGTGCGTCAACGCAGGCAAAGCCACAACAGCGCCAGTCAAGTCTAACCCGTTGAACAGAACAGTACCTTTGTCGAAGCGGCGGAGAAGCGTCATACCAGTGAGATGACGTGACGCCCGGCCGGCTAAGTATGTAGGCAACAGCAGACACGCAGCAGTGTCAGGGCGCAGCTGTTTGCATGCGCGGTAATGTGCAAGCTGCACGTGCATTTCGCGCATGGACGAGGGACAAACAGAACTGTGTGACCGCCAAGATTGACAGAAGACAGCGATCGAAAGCGCGGCAGGCCAGATTACAGACCGAATCAAACCGCGCGCGCAGCGTGCGCATCGAAGCTGAAACGGCGGCCCACAGCAAGTTCAAGTTCAGCCAACGCCGACGGAATCAGAGCGCGGACAGCACGACGGCGTATAACGGGGTCCGGCACAGATGCAACAGACACACCGTCACACTCAGAGTCGACAGCGCTACCATCAGCGTTTAGCACAGCAGCTAACCCAGGAGGCAGCCCCTCAGAACCGGCCTGGGCATCCCCTAACGGGTCTTGCGAGCCTTCTTGGCCGGATGTGCGGCACCGCCCTGGGACAGCTCGGGATGCTCAGCGCGCCACACAGGGCAGTCCTTGACGCGGTGAGAGGCGGCGCAGCAGCGGAGGCACAGCGAAGCCTCCAGGCGGCGCAGGTACTCGCCGAACGTGCAGCCAAACTTGGTCGCGGCAGCCAGTTGTTGAGCGGTGTAGTCCTTGCGGGGGCCGGCCGACCGGCGGCGGCAGCAACAGCGGGCGCGCCACAGCGGCAGCCACAACGGGCGCAGCGACAGGCTGCGGAGGGGCCACAGCCGCGACGACCGGCGCAGCAGGGGCCGTCGGTGCGCGGGGCCTCTTGCCGTTGCTGGGACCCGAAGCCGCCGGGTCGAAGGCCTCCTGCATGGACAGAGCGTTCAAACGCAGAGCACGAGCACGTTTAAGGGCGTCAAATTGTGCCTCTTTGCCGATGGCGAACCTGACAAGTGCGCCGTAGTTGGGGAAGGGCACCCTTCTCGTCAGTCACGCACACTTGCATCAGTTCGTCGGTCAGGCCAGAGTGAAACCAGAACATGCGCTCAGA